>PVIR01029692.1:0-20748 GCA_004026965.1 Petromus typicus | reverse complement strand
GTTTAGAACCAATCTGGGGCCTGTGGGAACACGATGAGTTAGCATCAGGCCCTCACAGACACCTTCAAAGCTGCAGATCGCAGAAGAGGTCTACATCCACCTTCCTTTCCTTCTCCTCCTCTTCTTCTCCCTTCTCTTTCCTCTTCCTCCTTTCTCTTTGACACACACACACACACACACACACACACACACACACACAAAGACAGAGTCTTTCAAAGGATGTATACATCAGGAAAAGAGTTTGCATAAATACTTCAATACTAAATTTATGAAGACAGCATGAGATTATTACAAGTTTCCTCTGGCCTCTACAATTACAAGAGGTGCTCAAAGTGTTGGCCATTAACTTCCAAACAGCTGAACTATGCATACAGTATTTGTAAAATACATATCAGAGATTCAAATGTTTTGAGTCATGTATTTTTAAGAGCTCAGAAGCATCAGAAGTAATTCTAAAAACTAACTGTACACAGATATGTAAAGGACATTAGTGATATAAAAGGAGAAACATGCAAACATTAAGACATGTACTTCCTCACACGCATGAGCAAAATCATTGTTCACAGAACTTTTGGGTTTGCATGGGATGCCCCAGGCCTGTCTTTAAGGTTAAACCACAGGCCCATCAGCTCTGGTTTGATGTTTTACACAGTACCACACTTGTCCTGCTATTCAGGTGACCATTTCTCCCCCAGTTTACAGCAAGTAGCACCAGTGCAGTCGGGGGTTCCACAGGTGGGGCCAGGAGCTGAGGCAGATGTGTGCGGAACTGTGGGCTCTGACGCCGCAGTGGGTGACAGTGACTGGAGGAAGCACAGGAGGACTTCCACGTGCTGAAATAGCATATAGACAAAGGTACTTCTCAGGAAAGGCAGGTTAGACACAGGGCTGTAGACCTCAGATGGGACTTGGCCAAAATGAAGTGATGGTATCCAAGGATGAGAGGCTTTCATCTCCTCCTATCCTGTTCCAGACAAGCTTCTTCCCAACCTTACTTGCATTGTGCTCCCAGTAATGCTATAGACACAACTGTGTAGGAGACAACAACCTTCTCCCCGAGACAGATCCTCAGACTTCTCATCTAGCCGCTCACCAGCATTGGCCCCTCTCCCCACTCTCCCATCTGCAACCCTTCTTTCTGTTTGGCTGGTGGTCGTGGTGGGGGAAGCTGCCCTTGGCTCTTGGGGAGCTCCTGCAACTCTCTTCACGACTGCAAACCTTAGAAGATGCTTCGTGTTCATCTTGTTTTCTTCTCACTTTATGTTCTCTGACCCTGGGGGCTGGAATCACCACTCAGACACTAACTGCTCCATCTTCCAGTCCCAGTTCTTATTCTTGAGTTCATGTGCTCAACTGTCTGCTTGATATTTTGTTCTGATGTGTTCAAGTACTTCCAAATTCAACAGTTTTCAACCCTAACTTATATTATCTTCCCTATAAAATACAACAGACAAGCCCTAGTCGTCTTCCACAGCACAGTAAGTAACACACTATCCAGTCTGTCACACAAACTGAGAGCCTAGTGCTTGATGTGGTGGCACAGCCTGTAACACTAACACCCTGGAAAGCTGAGATCAGAGAATCACAAGTTTGATACTAGTCTGGAAAATGTACAAGCCCTGAATCAAAATGAAGAAATAGAAAGCTCTGGAGATTTAGCTCAGTACAAAGACCTCAGGTTCAATTTCTTTTTTTTTTTTTTGAGACAGGGTCTTGCTTTGTAGTTCAGGCTGGCCTTGAGCTCAGCTTCAAACTCACATCACAGCAATCTTCCTGCCTCTGCCTCCCGAATGCTGGGATTACAGGCGTGAGCCACCCCACCCGGCACTGTGGTATGTGGTACTGGTTGCTGCTGGGGTGAGTCTCACGCCCAGTATTGTTATGTGGTTACCGGGGATCGAACCCAGGCCCTTGCGCTTGCAAGACAGGTGCTGGAACCACTGAGCTATATCCCTGAAACCACTGAGCTATATCCCCGGCCCTGCTCTTTGAATTCTTTATATTTTGGGTTAAAAATAATTCTTCCAAAGTTTAATTTTCTGATGGATTCTGGTAGGTATATGAGCCTAATCTCCACGTCAGCTCAGTAGACTCACCTCAACTGCAAATCTAGATCAGTGCTCATGTCAGAGAGACCCCCTGGGGCTGGGGAGGGGCAGACCAGACACATTTGGGGTTTTCTGGCAAGGAATGAGATGATCTGTGTGGACAATTCACAGAAGTTTATTAAATAATAGATGATCCAGCAACTTGTTGGAAAGGAGAATAAGTTGTGAAAGAGAAGAAAAAATGCCAGATTCAAAATTAGGCCCACTCCCCATCGCGATCAGCTCTTGCATCTCCATCCTCATTCCTCGCGGAGTGCAGAGGAGGAGAGTGTAAACGTGCCAGGCGCCCCACACTTGGCAGGCTGCCTTGCTTGGCCTCCCTGAGTCACTGGGTGGAAGGATGCCTGCAGCCTTAGGCGATGTTGAAATAAAGAGGCCCAAAATAGAGTGGCTTTAATTAGACACGGGTTTATCCTTCTGCTGTATAATGCGGCTCAAGGACGGAGCAGGTCCTGCTTTGCGGGCTCACTCGGAAGCCCTGGCTCCGTGTGTGTGGGTGGGAGGAAGGGCTCTAGTTTCTGACAAACCTATGCCACAGACAATCAATCCTTTAGTGAGGGAGTAGCCCAGAATCATAGCATCTCTTTTGTAAGCAATGCAGCACTTCTCTTTCTATATACAAATATTTAGTTTAAACTATTATGCAATGCAGATTGATCACAGGGTAAAGGGTTAGCTTGGAAAGCACCCCAGCCACACATTATGATTCGAGCAAACTAATTCCATCCTGAAAATGTGCACGTAAAGTTGAACCATGAACTGTCTTTCTTCAGTTCTTCCAATTTTTGTTACTTCACCTGTGGAGGGAAGTATGTATAGTTACTAACTTAACTAGTCTGACCTGTTCTCCAGAATGGTTAGTTCCAGTTAGTAAGAGTGGATGTCTTTAGGGTTGGAGGGGAAACTAGCAGTTAAGGACCTAGGTTAAGACCCCATGCTGGTTATCTTCACATTATTACCTTCTCCAGGCCCCTCAACCTCTTGTTAATGTACCTATTAAGATAAGCTATTTATGATGTGACAGGCACTTAATTCTCCTAAGTTTAGTCAGAAGCCTTCTATGTGGAGCAGAGAACCTGGGGGCAGATCAGGGACCTGGATGAAGCCCTCTCCTTGCCTCGGGACTGTCTTTGCCTTTATCCTGAGTTTTCCTGCCTGTCTGGACTCATCTCAGCTCACTGTCAGGTTTTGTATCTTTGCTGGTATGTGATGGAGTTGGGTATAGGTATCTACACCATCAGAATTTCCACTGAGTTCTTTCTATGACTGAAAAGGCAGTCAAATGAGAGCTGATATGATCCTTCCTGGAGGTGCTTATCTTATCTGATGACCCTTTAATCGGTTTCAGAGAGCACACAAGCTATCTTTTTTGGCTGGTTCTTGGCAACAGCACCCAAGCTTCGGTCTCCTTTTCACAGTTGGCCTTTGCATGCAGGAAATAGCAGCTATGTCAGGCGCTCAGTGGGTACTCGATACTCTTCGAGTGTCCCTGGGCTGGTGACATTGCTGCGGACACTGCAGACTCCTCTTTGATGTGACCCTGTGAGCCACTGCAGGTCCCTGAAAACAAACTTATTCAGAAGCTAAATATAAAAAGTCTGAGTTTTACCAATTTGGTAGATTAAAGAACATATATCTAAAACACATTTTTATATAAAGGCATAGAATATTTATATGTATTTTTGGTCATTTGCATTTTTCATTCATAAACTGTGGGCTTTATTGACTTCAAAACATTAAAAGGCTGGTATATGCCATGAACTTTCTTATGTTTTAATTTATCTAAGGGTTTACTGAAAATGCTAATGGGAAGTAGTTATTTTCATTCCAGAAAGTCTCAGACTTGGGAGGCTATTTCTACCTCTAAGGTTTTTTTGAGACAGGGTCTCGCTTTGTAGTTCAGGCTGGCCCTGAGCTCAGCCTCCACCCCACATCACAGCAATCCTCCTGCCTCTGCCTCCTGAGTGCTGGGATTACAGGCGTGAGCCACCACACCTGGCACTGTGTATATGGTACTGATTGCTGGTGGGCGTGAGTCTCCATGCCAGTATTGTATGTGGTTACTGAGGATGGAACCTGGATCCTTGTGCTTGCAAGACAGGCACTGGAACCACTGAGCTAAGTCCCTGGCCCCACCTCTAAGATTTTTATTGGTGTATGAAGTTTAAAAGTGTTTTGTGGTAATAGCTATATGTTTTCTCTGAAGTTTTCCATGCATTTTGTCATGGTTTTTGTTGGAAACAGAAGACAATGACCCCTTCTTATAGTCTTAATATCTCGTGTATGACTTAAAATATGGAACATGCAGAATAAATGTTTCCAAAGTAAATAAACAAGAGGGGCCTGAGGAGCCAAGTGCTTTGTGTGCTGCTGGGCGGTCAGCACCGACCACATGACCAGGACCATGTTACTCCTGGACTTGGGTAAGTAGGCTTGGCCTCCTGAGTGCAGATGGGTGCTAATTGGCAATGAGGTTCAAATTCACACCAAAGAATTGGAGAATGATGCTTATAAAATTGTTATAAATGATGCCAGGAGGCTGCCAAGAAAGAGGTCTTTGACGATGGGGGACCAGAGCCTTTTGTGCTGTGGCTGGAGTATACATTGTGTCATAATTTTTTTTTTTTACTTGCATCTTTAAAATTCTGGCATCCATTGTCTGAATTAGGATGGGAGTCATTTTGCCCAGAAATAGAAGAAAGTTTGGATATTCTGAAGCTTATATGGAACATGTTTTTTCTGTGCACATTGCAAGTCTTGGAGACAAAATTCAGACTTTCCCATCCTCTCCTCATTGAAACCATCTTAAAGATAGTACAAGTGTGTGTGTGTGTGTGTGTGTGTGTGTGTGTGTGTGTGTGAATAAGAGGACACTCTGCTATAAGTGGGGAGGGCTGCACTTTATCCTTTGCCTTAGGACATTTTATCACAGATCACTTTTTAGTTCTGTGCTGTGAGTGTAGGACTATGTGCTACACTTCAACAGTAAAAATGGTCCAATTTATCTACATTCTGGGTGCTGCTGTGAGAGCTGACAGAAATAGAAATCAGTTTCCTCATCTATGGGACTGGCATTATTTACTGTCACTATTATCTAGAAAAGATATAAATGTGATAACAGAAATATCGACAAACTAAAGTAGGAACACAGAAAACATTTCACTGTAGGATGTAATAGTCCAGAAGAGCAAAACAAAGAAAAGAGCCCTTCTACGGTCCTGCTCGTTCAGACGGCCATTGCCCAGAGTGTTTCCTACAAGTATTTCCTGTTGGCTTTGTGTGCACATGCATAGGTGGACCATTATACAGTGAGAACATAACATGTGCCATGTTGGACACCTGCTGTACTCACCACTTTACTGAGGTACAGTGTGATACACCACATACTTCATACTGGTCCTCTCTGATACACTGACAGATGCATACATCCTGAGGCATCACTACAACTGAAATGACAGATGTCTATCACCTCCTGGGGTCCCACAACCTAAGGAAGTCTGATTCTACCCACAGGCACCCACTGATTTCTGTCATTACACATTAGTTTGTGTTTTCTAGGAATTTGTTTTTCTGAGACAGGGTCTCTCTTTGTAGTTCAGGCTGGCCCTGAGCCCACTGTGTTGCCCAAGTGAGCCTCGATTCACAGCAATCCTCCTGCCTCTGCCTCTTCAGTGCTAGCATTATAGGTGTGAGCCACCATACCCGGCATTGTGGTCTGTGGTTACCAGGGATCGAACTCTGGATCTTGAGCTTATCAGGCAGACGCCAGAATCACTGAGTTAAATCCTTGGCCCTTTTCTAGGAATTATATGACTGGGATCATACAGGATATTCTCTTTTCTGTCCGAGTTCTTTCATTCAGTATGACCACGTGGAGATTGTTCCACACGTGTTCTTTCTTGCTGCTCATAATGTTTCCTTTTCCATACCTGGTGAATCTTGATGATGTCAACTCTTTCATCCCTAATGTTAATCATTTGTCTCTTTCTCTTATCCCCTCACTCAACTTGTCCAGAGATTTATCAACCTTTTGGGCTCAACAAACCAGCTACTTGTGTTCTTGAGTTTTATCTGTTGCTTTTCTGTGTTCTGTTTTATCATCATCTGTGTCAGTTTTTCTGATTTCCTTTCCTCTGATATCTTGGTGTTTTGTTTTGCTGTTCTTTTTCTAGTTTCTTAACCAAGATTATTGGTAGGTAGCATTTACCCTTTATTAACACAGGCATTTAGAATTGCAAACTTTCCTCTTTTTGGAATCTCCCAAAGGTTACTGTGCTGCATTTTTGCTCTGATTCAGCTCAAAATCTTGCCCGGGACTTCTTCCAGCAGCTGTTTACTTAGATGTGTGTTACTCAGTTGCCAAAGTTTGTGCAGATCTTTCTGTTACCAATGTTCTGAATTAGAGTTTATTGTCAGATGATATCCTGTGTAAGCTTGGAGACCTTTTGAACTCATTGACTTATTTTAGGGTCTAGAAGATGTTCTATCACCACAGATGCCTCTCCTGCATTGCAGCTGTGTGGAGAATTCTGTGAATGTCAATTATGTCAAATTGGTTGACAGTATTTTCCATCTTTTGTACACCCTTCCCACTTTTTCTGTCTAGCCTCCATCAGTTACAAAGAGAGACACTGACATGTCTGACTCTCATTCAAGATTCCTGTTTCTCTTTGAAATTTTGTTAATTTTTGTTCTTGTGCATTTTGAAGCTTCATAAGCAGAAACATAAATATATAGGAATGTTAAACTCTGTAGATAGGTTAACCCTTTCATTATGAAATAATTTTCTTTATTCCTGATAGCACCTGATTTTCACTCTAAAATCTGCTTGGTCTTAGTGTGGTCGTAGCACTTCAGTTTTGACTGGCATTACTGCATGGTATCTTTCTTCTTCCTTTTAAGCTGTTTGTACTTTTACATCTAAAGTTAGACTTTTATCCTGCACATATTTTGCGCATTCCTCTTAAATCAGTCTGACAGTATCTTTGAGTTGAGGTGCTCAGTGGCCACTTACATCTAACATACTTAGAGAGTTGATTGGGTCTAAAACTTCTATTTTGGTATTTGTTTTCTCTCAGTCACATCTCTGTTTCACATTTCTCACTTTGTGTTGTAGTTTGGATTAATAGTGTATTTTCATGCTCCCAGCCTTTCTTCTTCATGAGCTCATCCTCTGCTCTCTCTGTTGCGCTGTTCTGATGTCTCTAACTGGCACAGCCCCCCGCAGTGACATTTCACCATCTTCTTCCTCTCCGTGCTTTACCACGGTGGCCTCCCCTCTCCAGTGTTCTAGGCATGGTGCTACTGCTACCACACATTTTTCTCCTGCAGGTGTCCTGCACCTGCTTTACACTGTCACTATTTTTGTGTTAAATAATCAATTATCTTTTAAGAGACTGAAATACTACATGATAAAAATCTTTACACTTAGCCAGCAGCTTCTGCTCCTGGTGCCCTGTGTTCTTTTGTGTAGATCCAGAATTCTACTTGGTATCATTTCCTTCTGCACACAGGACTTTCCTTTATAATGTCCTCTAGTAACTGTGCATTGCTGAGAAATCTCTTCACCTGTTGTATGTCTGAATGGTCTTTATTGTCTCTTTATTATTGAGTAGAGCACCCTGTGGTGACATTTCCTTCCAGCCCTGAATCCAGGAGTCCCTCACTCAGACGGTGTCTGAGGAGAGACAGTGTCTGAGGAGAAACTACCTCTGCTACATTCTTCTGTAGTGATGTGGTTCTTTCCCCCCTCTTTTAAGATTTGTTTTTCACTGTTTCAGTGCTTGAGTTTCACTGATTTTCTTGGACTCAGGGTTTTTGTAATTTTTGTCAAATTTGTAGCGCTTCTGGCCATTATATCTCAAATAACTTTTTCTGTCTTTTCTCTTACTCCTTTCCTCCAGGATGTCCACTTACAATGTCTAGACAATCTCAAGTTCCCATAGTTTACTGTGCGCTGGACTGGGCTCTTTTTCTTTCTATACAGAGGTGGTAGATAGAGATGGATGGTCACTGACTATGATGGATTTGATCAACTTACAATCTTTTGACTTCACAGTGAGCAAAGTTCGGTAGCAACTGTTTGGATTTGGGACTTTGTCCTTTGACTGGTCCAGTGACATGTGCCATGAGCCTTTCTAGCTGACGTGCACCAGCAGACATCCACAGGCTGGGGCAGACAGCGCCTTGTGCGCCTCACTGCAGGGATGCAATATTCAGGTGCAGAATGGGTTAGACATGTTCTTGATTTACATGACTTTTGACTTCAGATGGGATTTTCAAGATCCCACCCCATCATATCAAAGGGGCACAGAACTGTCTATAAAATATTTCCCCTGCCTTCTGCTTGCTTGATTTAATTTTTGCCACTATGCTTTCTACACTTATCATTGTATTCAGTTAATGTTAGCCCATCATATCAAAAAGTAAATGATTAATTCTATTACATCTTTACATTTTTGTTTTTGCTTTTAAACCACTAAACCATTTGGAATTTATTTTTTTCATTGTAGGAAATTTATTTTTATATGACAATGCATATTTTATAGTGTTTATATTAAAATTTCTATAAATTAAATATAAATAAATTAAAATCTGTTTTTCTCTCAGATGGGATCTGCTTGTTTACAGAACTTTGTGGTGAGTTCTTCCTCATGATCCATCTGGCCTCCAGATTTCCCTCTTTGCCATTGTGCCATGACAGATTTATGCCGTATTAATTCCTGAACTGGAGACACAAAGCCTTAAAGAGAAAAATGCCTCAAAAGAGATTGCTCATTCTCCTAAACTTTACTGCTCTTTAGTATTTTCCTGCTGGCCTCAAATAGTCTTAGGGAGTCAAGACACAGTGGGGCTGTGGAGCTTCCTGTGCAGGCATTAGAGTCCTGGTCTCTGGGCCCAAATCCTGGGCTGAACAGTGATTTCTGGGACTTGGCCATGGCAGCAGTGACTGACACCTCAAGAGTCTGTGTTGAGCACTTAATAAAAAGTTAGTTCTGCTATATTCATCTTGGTGCTGGAGGTCACATCCAGGGCCTTTTGTATCCTGGGCAAGCATTCTACCACTAAGCAACATACCACCATACTCTAGATTTGTTATTCTTCAATTTAAATTTGGAAAGATTTTTTTTCAAATTTAAGGGTAGGAGTCTCCATTGACTTATTTTCTTTTAATATCTCCCAGAAGATTTTATATTTTTGTGTATACTTACATATAATATTTGTATACACATATATAGTACATTTATTTTAATATGCATACTTTTAGAAATAGGGCTGCTAGGAAAATATGAGGACCTGTTAGAAAATGATTGCCTCTATGTATTACAATGTGAGTTTTTTTCACTTCCAATTTTCTGTACATTTTGAAATTTCTTCAGTAAACATTCATTCTGTAATCAGAGAATTTTCAAATGACCTGGGGCCCAACCTTTCAGTGCCATGAGCTTCAGAGGTCAGGCATTACCTGTAAATAATGTGTACCACATATTACACATGGGTTTTGGCAAGCAAGGCTTTGTTTTGGAAAGATGTGTCACAAGCCAGGGAAGCTGGTTTCATGAAACTAGATGAGATCTTGAAGCAAAACATCTTTGAGTGGATGACTAAATTGGCTTCCCGAATGGCGTGTGTGTTCTCTGAAATCATGTTTTCCCCTTCTGTAACCATCTTTCCTTCTTAAGTATAAATTTTCTTGGAATGCTTCAAAGTATCTGTATTTGACCTCAAAAAATAATCTCTTATATGTGTTTACAGGACTGGAGAATTTCCGTAAATGAAGGCCATCTTCCAATTTTTACCAGGCCTGGCTAGAATTTTCCAGAATCCTAGGTTTTAGACAAATTACCACCATCAGGGTAAAGGCTGATCTTTTTGTTTGTTTTTCTTTTCTCTATATTTTCAATACACAATCATTACATTTGGGGGGGAAGAGGGAACATGTAATGACATACCTTCATTCTTTTTATGTCCTTTCCTTTCCCCTCCCCCATCTTGTATTCCTCTTACCATTTACAAAAGTTCTCTCCCCACTGTGCCTTACTATATGTCTTTTATTTTGCTCTCTATTCTTTAGTTTTCTCATATAAGATAAACCATGTGATACTGAAACTTGTGTGTCTGATTTGTTTCATTTAGCATTATGGTCTCAAGGTTCATCCATTTTCCTTCAAATAACTCAGATATAATATCCTCCATTATATCTGAGTAGACCTCTGTCGTGTGTAAAGACCGTATTTTTTTTACCATCCTTCTGCTGCTGGGCCTGACTTCGAGAGAGGTGGGAAGGATGGCAACATGACATGTGCCGGCCTTTTCTCACCCTCACATAGTGTCAGAAGGCAGGGAATGGCCTTGAGAGCCTGGAGGACAGAGCTGCCCCACAGGGGACACAATGAGACTGGCCCCCGGATATTCCTGTCCCTGAGCTCAGGCCAGGTGTCTGTTGGAGACCAGAGCGAGCAGGGGCCATTGCACAGGAAGTTGTCCCATGACAGGAACCTTTTGATCAACCACATTCTGTCACCTCTGCAGACCTGATCATATCTGGGAGATTTCTGTCTAAGCTGTTCCTGTGGCCATGGAAGAGCACGTCTCAAAGTCTTGAACCCCAGCCCAAGCCCTGGTTCCCACCTGCTGTCCTCACTGTTGCTTGTATCTCTGTGTTCACCCACTGTCCCTGGCAGTCACCTGTGTGTGCCATGAGGCCTCTCTGACCCCAGACTGGAGGACAGAGTGGCACATGCTGGTTTCTGCTACCTAGTGAATTTGTCTCCTTCTGATCTGTGGGCACAGATCTGCAGAGTGTGGGGTGAACATGTGGGGAAAGTACTTTATCTGATTCAGTGAGGCAAGAAGTTCTTTCTAGAGCCATGGAACAATGTCAAACAGCGGAAGTTTTCTCTGATGACAGATACCCCAGGGGTACAGGACAGTTTCCTGGGGCACAGACACCAAAGGGCTTGCTGAGAGATAGAAGCTGAATTTAAACTGCTTTCCAAGGGGAATAGAATGCAAAGCAACCACCATACAAAACCCTGAGACACATTTGGACTGTGTTATCTCTTTCCAGTGTGTACCCTTAAAAGTTTGTATGCAAAAGCTCACCACTTCCATTCTAACACCTGTGCATGACCTATGTCCACACAGCACATGACCTCCAGGTTAGCAGCTCCTATTGCTGCTGATGGTCAGGAATCTGAGCGGGTTAGGGGCAGGCACCTGCCCCGGCCCCTTGTCAGGGTGTAGTCAAGCCACTGGCCATGATCTGCCACCTCTGAGCACTGACTGGACTGAGAGGGCTCATGTCTAAGCTCTTTGTGTTTGTGGGCAGAAGATGTGAGCTCCAGCGCTCTCTCTGGAGCAGAAGAGAGCCCTAGATGGACATGTGTGCCTCCTGTCACCTCTTGGAGTTGGCATGTGACCACCTCTTCCACATCCATGGTTGGCACTACCTTGGTGCCAACAGCAAGCAGAGAGTACCCACCAGAACCCAAGCACTCCTTCCTGGGCTTCCAAGGCTCCAGAGAGACCATGAGCTTTGCTAAATGCAGAAAAATCTAAATATTTTTAAAAAGATCTCTTCCATTCTTTTGGAAAGAGAATATAACAATCAATGTTTTCAGAGTAAACTTTCCTTTTTCCAGGTGAGCATCTGCTTTGGGTGTAACCCTAGCTCCACAAGCCACAGGCCAATCACCTCTGTGTGTCCAACTAGCCAAGACCTTCCCTGAACTCTGGAGCGAGAGACACACGAAACTCTGAGGCTCGTGGCAACTTGTCCTTCTTCAGGTAGAGAGATATGATGGTAGGGCCACAGGAGGCTGTTGTCAAGGGGTCTGCTCCAGGAAAACCCAGAGTAGCCCACTCCATCCCACGCACAGGAAGTCCTGTGACCCTGATGGAAGTGTATGTTGTCTGAATGGGCTTCTCATGGCAGAACCACAAATTAAGGCTGAGCACCATTTTCTGGTAAATGTGGTGAGGGGGACAAGGGCACAGAACTAGGGAGAAGCCATGAGAGCTGGCATTGTGGGCAAGTGATGCCGCCTGTGACCTATTGGGCTGGATTCAAATTCTCTCACTTCAAACTATAATTCTGCATTTTCCTCTTCATTGTAGCTCCTGGGAGCCCTTTCTCAGCCATTCAGACATTTGTATTATAGGACATTTCCACTCTCTGAGAAACTCTACTCTGTGTCTGGTGGGTTGTAGCAATCAGGTGAAAGCACAGAAGTTCTAGAAATAGGAAAGGGGGTTAGGCAGACAGGAAGGTGAACCAAAAGCAAATGTAACAGTGAAAAATAGACTTCCCATCCACGCCTCAGCCTCTTTTGAAAGGAAGTACAAGTGTTGCAGCTGCCCAACTCCCCGGTAGATTTGGTCAGAGTCCATCTGGAGACAGGTGGTGAGGGCAGCCAGGCATTCCCAGGCCCCAGAGGAGCCCCGGATGGGTGGAGGCCCTGGGGGATGCCATGAGGTGGACAGTGTGATTTGCGCAAATCTGTAGCTGGATGCACCATACTTTTGGAATATTTGACGTAGATGGATTTCTTGAACTAACTTTTTGGGAGGAGGCTGAGTGCTGGGCCGAGACTGAGAAGAGCAGAGATAGACTTCAGGACACGGAAGCTAAGGATATAAACGGCCATGCAAGTAGGACTCCAGGAACCAGCAGGTGTCACGGGGTACTCTGGATTGTCACAAGTGTGAACTGCTAATGAGTGGGGCTAGTTTTCCAAGGTAAGAGGAAGATCAGTGAACTTCTTGGATTTGTCAAGTTAGTGAAATTTTTAAAAAAAGTTTTATTAACACACTGAAATTGTACAGTGTGATAGTTCAACCGACATTCAGGGTGGGTGGATCAAGAGAATTAACATTTTAGACATGGCTGTAGCTCACTGTGGGTGAGCACAGAGCTAAGACGCTTTCTTCACTTAGACCTGCACCACACCACACACCACACACACGCACACCCCTCACTAAATCATGTTTGTTGTCCTTTCAGGGACCCCGGTCTCATTCCAAATGATATAGTGTGGATGCCTTGGTGCTCTCTGACTTATCTGCATGTGGCAGGTGTTCTTGTACCTTCTGTTGTCTGGTGGTTCCTTCTTGCCAGATGCTCCCACTTCCCAGGGCTACATCACGGGCCCAAGGATCATTGTCCAGGACCCAGAAGGTGGCACATAAACTGCGGATTCTGACTGTCACACTGGGCTAAGCTCCCATGGATGTAAGAGTCTCTCGGGAGAGAGGTCCTGACACTGCCCGAGCTGGTAGGTAAGACCTGGTATCTTTGATCAAATGTGCCCTCTTCATTGTTGGCCCCAGAGAACCTTGATGGATGGTGGCCTTCGGAGTTAACAATTGCTGATGTGAGCATTAAAAAAATGTGATTCATCTTGATACCAATTCAAGTGCGTCAGTGAAATGAGGGAGATGGTTTGAAAGATAAATTACATAACAGAGGTTGCTCAGGTTCCTGGGTATTGCTATGTGATATAATAATTATACATGGAAAAAGACATCAAGAGATCTAGAATTAGTGTCAAACCATAGCTCAGCCACACCAGGAAGGTGAAGATAATTCCACATTTGATAAGGACTAGAGTCTATCAATAACATACTATAATTTTCAAAAGATTCTATAGTTGCAAATCTTTTTGTTCTAAAGTTTCCAATTTAGAAAATGCCTTTCCCTTTCTTCCATGGTCCAAAGTTCCTCGAGTCTTGCCTCTTCTGTGTGGCTGTCAGTGCCCGGTGCTGTTCTGGACATGCCAGTTAGGGCTGTTTGGTGCTTGTGTGTACACTCTCCAGCTCTCTAACAGTGGGCTATGAATGACAGATGGCCACACATGAAATCGCCTCTCTGATAAATCTTGTACAGTAGACACCTGGACTCTATTGACTCCTTGCCATGTGTTTTTACCTTTTTTGTATGCTGTCCAGACAGAAGCCAAAGAGGTGTTTTATCTTTCTTGGGACAGGAATCTTGACATAACTATAAGAGCAAAGGAAAGATTAAAGGTCAGGTGTTATGCAAATTGTGTTCCTGATCTGACACAGAGGTGACCTTTAGATGTGGTACATGTTATCAACAGTTCCATCTTTTCAAATACATTTTGAAGGCTGCTTCTTAAAAATTTTAAATATAATTGTGTAGAACGTAAGATGAGTGTGTGATGACATGGACAGCGTCCATATTTGTGGATGACACTTTACCTGAGTTAGTTACTTCCCAACAACAGTGACCACTGGATGAGAAATGTAGAAAAGTCAGGAAATATTCCCTGTGCCCCATAGCCAGAGGGAGAAGAATCAGAATGTGCCAAGGCTGGCGCTCTTTGTCCACAGTGGCAGACAAGTGGGTGGCATATCTTGATTGTTCAAAAGCCACTCACATATAGGAAAGAAGTTGAACAGAAAATTAAAATTGGCTTAAGCAGAATTCAGATGAAGTATATGTCCATAAAATCTTCTGTTACAGTCTCCCAAACAGATTTGGAAGCTGGGAGCTTGTGGCAAGTGTTCAGTCCCAGGGCTCGAGGGTTCTGGCCTGGCCTTGTGCCAGGCACTACACTGGGGTGGAGCATAGCTTCTGCCAGCCTCTTCTGTCTCCATAGATTGTGTGTGCAAGACCCATGCACACTGAGAGCCATGTCCACTTGCACAGCCTTATGTCAAAATCTTCATAAGCCCGACACAGGTACTCACAGGAAAATGAGCTGCAGAAATGTGCATGATTACCTGTAGACAGTCAGATCTAGGGAAGTTATACCTCCAACCATTCTCCAGGGTCACGGAAGGCAGAGGGTGTGAGGAGGTTTCTGAGAAATGCACCCAAGGACAGTAAAATGGAATAAAATGTGAGGTCTGTGGAGATAAGGTTAAACTGGAAGGACAACCTCGCCAAAGATCTCTGAAGGGGAGGGAAGCAGGCCGAGGTCTTTGGGTCTTCAGATCTTGGCTGCCCTGTACTTGCACATTATCGGTAACTGGCTTCCTGTATTTTAACTGATAAGGAAAGTGGGAGGTTTCAAAAGACAGGGTGGCTACTGTATTTTGCATAGAGCTATTAGAGACATCAGCTTTGGAGTTTATAAACACTGTGGATAGTAAGCTGAAGAAGGAAGAACTCAAATAAGACCAGCTGAGGGTAAGTGGCTTTGGGGTGTGCTTTTTTCAGATATGTGTATTTAAAGGGGCCAAAACATTCAAATACAAATCTAGATTCAGATACTTATTACTATCATTTTTACTTGGGAGAAAACTATTATCATTAATGGGAAAATCAAGTGACTGATGAGTGAGACCTTTCCAGAGCTGCATTGTTTGGTACTGAGCTTTGGTCTAGTGTATATGGAAACAGCAGGGAGCTCACAGCCTAGGTTTAGAATGCTCACATTCCAGAGTTGTTCTTTCTGGAAACTGCCAAAACCCAGAAGTGGAGTTTACCCAGGTATGGAATAGAAAAAAGCATTCATGATACAGGGGCTGGTGGCCAGAGGGCCTGTGGGAGAAGCAGTGGGTTGGAGAGGCAGGCTCGGGTCACCAGCAAGCAGAACTCAGGATCGGCAAGGCTGTGGCCATCCAAGGGGGGAGGCCTGCTGGAGCTGGCGGGAGCCGGTGATTCCAGATGCTGTCACCACTGCCACGGTGCCGGCTTTGATGCTGGGCCCACAGCCCCATCCCTTTGTCTCCAAAGGCTGCTCAGCACCATACATAACTCAGTGCATCTTGAGTTTTCTTTTACCAGCTGTGTGATCCAGGGAGCCTTTTCTGCCTGCTCCTCAGCTCTGACGCAGGGCACATTGCTGTCAATATTAAATGGCTAGTGATGCAAGGTGTCATCCCTGGTGATGAAGGTCACAGTTGTTGTCCATTTTACCACACATGCAGCTTCTGTTCAGCATAATGATACTTAAAACTCATTTGAAGGGTGGAACTATTGCCATGTACCATAGCTAAAGGTCACATCTTTGTCCAGTTGTGTCTGAAACACAATTTGAGCAGTGCTGGACCTTCAATCTCTTTTTTTTTCTTTTTTTTTTTTTTTCTTTTTTTTTGAGACAGGGTCTCCCTTTGTAGTTCAGGCTGGTCCTGATCTCAGTATGTAGCCCAGGAAAGCTTCAAACCCAGCAATCCTCCTGCCTATGTCTCCAAGTGTTGGGATTACAGGCGTGAGCCGCCACACCCAACACTGTGCTGTGTGGTTATCGGGGATTGAACTCAGGACCTTGCACTTGCCAAGCAGATGCCAGAACCACTGAGCTAAATCCCTGGCCTCTTCCCTTTTCTTTTGTACCTGTGTCAAGACCCCTGAACAAAACCTCTTTTTTCCTTATTTATGGAAGCCAATCAGAAATGGCAGAAATGCACAGCAAGGACAACCTGGTATCTCCTGTACCATCTCCATCAGAGGCTTGATTTCACACATGCCCAGTGCCACAGAACAGGGGAGAGTTCACCATGCCACAAACCGAATGCCACGTCCCCTACCCAGGGAAACTGGCTGAGGACAAAGGGCCTGCTCGTGTTGGACACAGCAGTTTGCCTTCTAGATCTAAGGCCAAACTTTGAGGTTCCCCGTCTGTCCTAAACCCCACTTCTGTTCTCTCCTGGGCTGGCTGGGAGCAGCTAGAAACTCTGCACTTGAGCAGACTTGTTTGCATTCAGTCCCTGCTGCAAGGCCTGACTCTAGACAGCTTCTGATTTCAAAACTCCAGGCTCTTTCCCTATCCAGTCGTCATTGCGGTGCCAATGCCCTGCTCGGTGGTGTTTCCTGAAGTTGTTGTGGGTGCAGTGAGTTGGCGCTGCACTGAGCCGGCAGTGCAGTGTCTTTCTGGTTGGCCAGACATTCTGGTTGTGACATCCTTGCTAAACATTGTACATGTCTTTGCTCTCACTCAAGAATCTAGAAAGAAGCCTGGCTGATTGCTCTTCATTTTACATGGAGAAATTGGAAATAAATATAGAGAAAAGCTACCTGAAGGTTATGAGGATGATTTGTGCTTATAATTATTTCCTGCAAAGAGTCAATAATTTCTTTTACAGATCATTTATTTTGAGAGACTTGATGATAAATTTCTGGCCAGGCTTCCAGTAGTGACTGTGTTGTGGCAGGCTCCAGTTATGAATCTGATGACTCCAGATGTGAATCCCATGACTTCAGTACTGTGGCTTTCCTACCATGTGTTGGGAAGTGAATGACTTTCTGCTCTTTTTAATTTTTGTTGAGAAATAGCTGCCATCAATTAAAAAGCAATGATATTAAGTGTTCCTTGGAAGGAGATTTCACTGTTCCAGCCACAGCGGCACCATCCCAAACAACACAGAACAGATTTCTTCTTCCTAGAAAGTGCCTCACCTCTTTCTGGACAGTCTTTCATGTGCTCTGGTTTTTAGCATGACAGATTATACTTTGCCTGTCGCTGACTTCATGTAGGTGCAACGTTGGTACAGTATATGCTCTTTGGTCTTCGGTTTCTTCAGCTCAGCATAATTCAGGGGAAAAAGAGCTTTATTTTTCACTGGGAACAAACTCATAAGTACAGAATATGCTTGTCTGGGGTTGCACTTGGGTGCTGAGGATGTTCATCTTTCTCCCCTCCTTTCTATTGCTGAGTAGTCTGGTTCCTTTTTCTTGTCTTCCTTTTGATAGACATGTTGGATCATTTTCCATGTTAAGAGGGAATATAGCATTTACATTTGTTTATGAGACTTAATGCACTTGAGAAAACATGAGTAGTAGAGTCACTCGATCCCTCAACAGATGTTCTTTCATTTTAGTTTATTATCTTACTCATGTATAAGCTAGACGTGCTGTCAGATGTCCATCTCAGCAATGAGTCAGTCAGCTCCTACAAAGGTACAGTCTGTAAATGCTCATCTTAGCAGAGACATCATGCCACATTTTCCTGTCAGGCTCTTTTATAGGATATTTCTTCTCCCTCTTCTTTGTTCCCAGGTTATCATTACTTTTGCAGTTTGGGGACAAACACTCTTAATTTTTTAATTCAAATCTTTATCGATACATTGTATATACACACCATCATCATATTCAACATTGAGAGTTTATACCAGAGTATGACACAACTTGATTCTCATTTTTTCCCATTCACCACCCACCCTGCAACTCCCCCCATGCTCTTTGAATCCTGTCTCTTCCATTCAGTCTCGTGTTTCTTAATTTCTCTTATGTCATATGATTAGTTTCTTTTCTTTTAGTTCCAAAAACATAGGTCATCCATTTATATGTCTGTGGACAGCTGTGTCTTTTCCAGTATTTAACTACTTTAAATCCACTGTCGATGATTTTTACTACGTGCATCATTCCTGGTCCAAATGGTAAATGCTCAACCAGAAACTGCCAACAGTTCTGCAAAGTCAGTGGTACCACTTCCTGCCTCTGTCAGTGACATTCAAGAGTCCTAGACCTGCCATACTTTGCCTACTGCTGGCGTTCCAGGCTTTTCAGAGTGAAATCTCACTGTAGTTTTAATTATCTACATTTCACCAACAATTAAAATCTTTGATTATTCTTTTCATGTATTTATTGCCCAATGATATGTAATTCTTTTGTGAAATCTCAGTTTCAGTGTTTTACTCCTCTTTAAAATTGGCTACTTTGAGTTCTCTTCCTGTTGACTTTAAGAGTGACTTATGAATGGCAGATGTAAGTTGCTCTCAGTTACATGAATTATGAATAATCTTTTCAAACTGTAACTTGGCCTATTCTCATTTCAATGGTATCTTTTGAAGAATAGAAGCTCTTAAATTTAATGAAGTCTGATTTCTTATTTTTATTTCATGATCAGTGATTTTTATATCTTACTTAAAAATATTTTCCCTGATCAAAGTTATAGGGATTTTCCTACTATATGATATCAACCACACTGCTTTTATTTTTACATGTAATGTGAAATAGATATTCTTCCACACAGCCAATCTCCCCATCATCATGTGTTAGGAAAAAACCATGTTTCCCTAGGAACTTATGTTAGTAGTTTTATCCAATATCAAGGTTTTGTGTTGTGTATATTTCATTCTATTTTGGACTGTTTGTCCTGCTGTTTTGATTTATGTCCAGCTTTATGTCAGTATCACACTTTTACCATTGTTGTAGCTTCGTATTTCATCTCAATGTTGAATTGTGAAAATTCTCCAATTTTGTCCTTTTTTTAAACCAATGTTTTGGGTTTTCCAAGTATTTGAAATTTCCATGCAAAGTTTAGAATTCCCCTAGAAACCATAGAAGGTGATTCTAATGCTGGAGAAATCAAGGTGCGCTGATGCCCGTAGAGGTTCTATAGCCAAACTAAAACAGAGGACGACAGATGTGGTTAGAGCTTCAGATTCTCGGGAACTCTTTTGTGTCTTTTATGCAGTGACCTAAAATTGTGGTTTCAAAGGATTTGGGGTATGATTTAATCACTCACATATGCAAATGCTTAGGCCACTGGCAATTTCTCACGTAGCCACCATCCCAGTTTCTTTCTATCTGTCCTCAGTCTGTAGAATTCCTTCAGGCTGGATTGACACACTGCTTTCCCCACCCCAGAAATCCCCTCAAGGCTGGAGAAGATGACCTTGGCCTTATCTTACTGAGAGAAAAGAAAAGGCAGAGTTTCAAGAAGAGTTTAAAGATGTGGTAGAGGTACATTGTTCCCATTCTGGTCATGAAAAAGCTTGTGGTGCATGCCTATAACCCCAGCACTCTGGAGGCTGAGGCAAGAGGTTGCAAGTTCAAATTCAGCATGGGTTACTCAGCAAGATCCCATCTCTAGCTAAAAAATAAAAAGGGCTGGGGATGTAGACCAATGTGGAGGTCCTGGGTTCAATCTCTAGTAATGCAAAAATGGAAAGTAAAAGCTTTAGTTTCAGACCTCATACTCTGCCCTCCATGACTGTTCAGGTTCTTTCAAACACATTTATGAGCTCTGCTCCATGTTGGGTGTTGCTCTGGAAGTGACAGATCCAGCAGGAATGCCAGCCTCTGGGAGTGGGTTAGCTCCAGGAGAAAAGAGAACATAAACAATGAACATCGCATAAGCAGGACAGAGACTGAGGTAGTCAGAAGCCAAGGAAGAGGGTGGGGGAGGTCACTGTGAATTAAAGTCAATGGGTGCATCACTCACCCAGGAGCTACTGCGCCCAACGAGGGCTAAGTACCAACATGGCCTGCTGGGGCACGCCTGGCACAGGAGCAAGTTTATCTGGAGTGAGGAGGCTGGTTTGAACATTGTGTCACTGAGTCATTTGTGAACCACCAAGAATGCTCTAATGTAATGGGTTGTTAATTTTATGTTATGTGAATTACACTCCAAAAGATTTAGAAGTAAAAGAAAAGAAAAGAGATAAATAACAAAATTGAGAGGAAAAAAGCAGAAGCGTTAAAAAAGATCAAAACAAGAACAACAAAAAAGCAAAGTCCTTAGGCTAGGCCTCACTGAAAAGGTACAAAGAAAACAGGACTGGAGGTGAAGCCTTAGCCCTGAGGCAGGCTTTTCTCCATAAACAGGAGAGTGCAGAGGGGGCACACGTGGCTGGGAATCTGAAGTTTTGTTCGTTCTGTTGACCCTGGAGTATCTGATGGTTGCTTATGATATGGTAGGCCCTGAAAGGAGGGTGAAGGCTGGAG
>PVIR01029691.1:0-20905 GCA_004026965.1 Petromus typicus | reverse complement strand
CACAGATAAGTAAATATCACATCTTTTCTCTGGTATGAGAAAATACAGATGTAAATGAGATGTAGAATTGTATGTTATATATTGTGAAATAGAAAATACTCAAAGCGAAATAGGGTGAAGGGGGGAAAATAATGAGAATATAACAAAAAGAAAGGAAACAAATTTATGTATATATTATGCTGGGGGTGGTAGGGTAGGTAGGGCTATGGGAAAAAATGAGAATTAAGTTGTATCTTATACTGGTACAAATTCTTATTAAGTGCAATTATGATGTGTATATATAATGTGTTAATAAATATTTCAATTAAAAAATACCCTTTATCCAGTCTCCACTTGATGGGCATTTGAGCTCTTCCCAAGGCTTACCTATTATAAATCTGGCTGCTTTAAACAGGGGTGTACATATGTTGCTGTGATATAATGCTTTTTAATTTTTTCATGTGCATACCTAGTAGGGGAATAGAAGGGTCAAATGGGACCGCTAATCCCAATTTTTTAAAGGAATCTCCACGCTGAACTACATAATGATTGCACCTGTCTACATACCCAAAAGGATTGGAAAAGAGTTTCTTTCTCCCTATAGACCCTCAGCATTTGTTGTTGGTTGATTTTGAGATAGCAGCCATTCTTTGTGGAGTGAGATGGAATATCTATGTTATTTACATTTGTATCTCTTGATGTTGAATATTTCTTCTTGTGTTTCTTTGCTGCTTTTACTTCTTTTGAAAAAAAAAATATATGTTCATTTCAGATGCTCACTTTTGAAACAGGTCTTTAAATTTTTTGGGGGTAATGCTTTTTATAGTTATGTGTATATTCTAGACTGTGGCCCTTTGAGGAGCAGCTAATAATTTATTTTTTCCATATTGTGAGTTGTTATTTGATGTTCTGGTGATTTCTCTTGCCATGCTCAAGATTTTCAATAAGATGAGATCCCAGTTGTTGATTCTTTCTGCTAGTTTTCTTGCTGCTGAGGTTTTGTTTATAAAGTCTTTCTCTACAATCATTTCTCTAAGAGTTCTACCTAACCTATCTCCCAGAAGGTTTAGAGTTTCTGTTTTAATACTCATCTCTCTGATACATTTTGATTTTTAATTTAGTGCATGGTGAAAGATATGGATCTAGCTTTAATCTTTGGCAGGAAGAAACCCAGTTTTTCTAGCACTATTTACTAAAGGGTACATCTTTCCTCCATTGTGGATATTTGGCTCCTTTGTCAACAATGAGGTGGTTTAATACATTTGGAGTTATTTTTTCATCTTCTACTCTGTTCCATTGATCTTCTAATTTGTTTCTTTGCCATTATCATAATTTTTTAATTTTATTTTTATTAGCATTATCTTTTAATCACAGTAGGTTTGTAGTTTAGTTTAAAGTTGGGGATTGTGATATCCCTGCCACGTCCTTATTACCCAGAATGACTTTTGTTATTCTAGGTCTGTTCTGGTTCCAGATGAATTTCTGGGTCTACTTCTAGATGCTCCATCCTTCCTTCCTCCACTCCAAGTAAGTCATGTCCTAGTGTCCTGACTCTTCCTGGTGGTCACATCACTTAATCACTAGACCTTGGTTAGGACATGCTATTGTAATTACTAGTGAAACTGATTTTGGTACATCTCCCTAATATAGACTAATCTCTCATCATCAAAACCCTTAATCATGTAAAACAATACCATGCATATTTCTAGTTTTCTGGGGTTAGTTCATGGGACTCTTTGAGTAAGGAAAGAGAATGGGAATTCATTCTGCCCTTTGTATTTGTTTTAAAAAGTCCCTAATAGTGAAATGAATGAGATGAATGATGAGAAAGGGATATTAATTTATTTGTAAAGATACTCTTGTATACTATTCTATATTAAAAAGGCTCCCTCTTGTGTGCTGGACCCTCTGAGCTGTAGTACAGACCTTGATAAAGATTCACTTTAATGTTCCTCTAAAAACAAGTGTCTCAGCATGAAAGACTCTATATGTATTCAAAATTCATAAACAATGAAGCAAATTGGGAATTATATAATACAGTAGTAAAATCAAGAATAAACAATCTCTATAGTCAAGCATATCTATTTCATGCATGGTTTAGGTTAATCTATTTCTTCTCTGAGTCTGTTAGATAAGCATTCCTGAAATGGAAATCAGTGATGTATTTTATTTTCATAAATTTTATAAAACACTGATCTTTTATAGATTGAGTAAATTTCTAGGTGAGCAGCCAATGTGTTCGGCATATTTAATTTTCATATGCTAACAAATTGTAGGATAGAATTTAGAACTAAAACAAACTAAAGCATTGTCCTTATACACCAAATAGCATGCTTACATATATACAAACATTGAATGGTATTTTTGACAACATACATCTATTTGAATTTATTTATGGATAAAATAATGATTTAAAAACTCTCTAAAAATACTTCAATGGGTGTGAAGACTTTAAAATGAAACATTTTCTCTACCATATCAAATTACACAGGAGGTTCAGACCATATAAAAGTGATAGAATTTATCTATATTAAGAGATACTTATTATAGACAATTTTGTGACTCTCAACACCATTGTCAAAATTTATTTTTTTTGGTACCAAATTTAAAGTAATTAAAAAAAACCTTGAAATAGAGAATGTTTTATTAAAATTGAAGTTATAAGCCTTTACTTGGGTAAATAGGAACTTTTATTTTTATATAGATATGAATATGTTTTTGATAAAAGAAATTAAATGGAAGGATTCAATAAAAGTAGCACAAAATTTTAATTAAGATTTAGGAAATTAACATTTTGTTACTTATCATCAGAGCAATTTTATTTCCTTTTTCGGCATAACATCTCCATAAAATAATGTTATCCAATATGAAATGTGTACTTAGAGAAAAGAGTATAGGCTTGAATCTATCTCCTGCAAAAATATATTTGAATATTAGAAACAAAGTATCTTTTTCTTTAGTATTCAGTCATTTTCAGAGTTTTATAGTTACAAAAAGAACTCTTTATTTTTTGATTTAGAAAGCAAAGCTTTCCATTGAGTCATCTGGCAGGGATCATGTACTCAGAGGAAAAATGGTGGCTGCTCATCTTGCAGCTCTTGGCCAGATTTGTGCGTGCACTGGATACTTTTGGACCAGCACCAAGCCCTGGGCCATATTCCATCTCTTATGGAACTGAGGTTATCAACAGGATTTGGAAGGTTGAGTATTATCCTACCATTTGACCATTTGCCAATCTCCATGCACAGAAGAGCTAGGCTTCATTTCATTTGATTGGAAAAATAAAATTAACTTGAAAATACTTTTGAATATTAGTAAATGTTGTCATTGTTTATCCACTGCATTGTCACTCTTAAAATCAAAATTTATGTT
This sequence comes from Petromus typicus, assembly GCA_004026965.1. Classification (NCBI taxonomy): domain Eukaryota; kingdom Metazoa; phylum Chordata; class Mammalia; order Rodentia; family Petromuridae; genus Petromus; species Petromus typicus. The sequence goes on along the minus strand of PVIR01029691.1, from coordinate 17,554 downwards.
TAATTTAATTATCTTTATATTCCTTGAAGTTTTTTGAATGGATGCATACAAATAATAATAAATATTAACTTGTAACACATTATTGTATTTGACTAGAGAAATACTTAAATAAATAAGTGTCCAGGTTGACATTTGAAAAATGATTGATACTTGTATTCTCTAATTTCTTCATATAAAACTACATATTTCTGTATAGAATCAGGAGTTTTAGCCACTGAGGCTAATTTTCACATTGCCTGAAAACTAGCATTTGTAACTTTTAGTAGTTTGTATTAAGAAATGTGCATACATACACAGAAGAAAAAAAGAAAGAAAAAGAAAAAGAAAAGAAAACAAGAGATTTCTGCTGAATTTCACTAAAGATTATGCAAATAGAATTAAATCTGAGAAGTAAACCAGGAACCCTAGGAAGAGGGTAAATACCAGAACTTTTTTCATCTAATATTTAGTTTAAATGATTCATAATTGCTGTATTTTTTAACAGGTGTTAGAAAGGATACGATTTAGAAAAATGAGGACAAATAGCTGACCCTTCATAACTTCAGAAATTTCTGATGGAATGGACACTCCAAATGGACTTACATGCAATTATCTTATATCTACTTCAGTAAGAATTCAGTTCTACATTTCAAAACAGAACATGTTATTTATTTTCAGGTCATTGTAGAAAGACTTGGTATAAGTAATTAGATATCTTCCAGGTAGAAAAGCAGGCCTTATAAAAGCCCACAAAGAAACCAACTTGGAGGTTAGCATTGTAGGAGGAGAAAACTATCCCCCCCCATGTAGAATAAACAGCAGTGATTGATATTGAAAGTAGGTAACAGTCTGGTATTCTAAGTAAGGCTACAGTCTCCCCAGCATAAACAGTAGGGCTTGATATTCTAAATAGTCACCAGTATCCTGGGGAGGAAGGCTAGGACTTTGATGTACCTCTGGCAGAAAAGACCACAGACTAAAATTTCTTATACATTTATTATATGTCTTGAGTTCTCCTTGGATCTCCATTTAATCTGTGTTACCTGAGCAAGCTAAGTAATCTTATTTGTTGATCATGATTTTGTTCATTTTGTGATTTCTTATTATACTAATGTTATCTAAACTACTGTAAGTACACTGCTCCTGGTTGACTGCAATTTTGTCCCACCTTAAACCTGTCTCACCTTGTAGCTTTGCTCCATAAAAGCCTACTGAGAAGTGAGGTATGTGGGTCACTTCCACGACTCCTCCTTTTGTCTCTCTTATACAAAAGAAAGAAATCTCAATAAAATTTTTCCTACTCTTAACTCCTGTCATTCCTAAAATTCATTGTTCAGTTTTAGAGAACACAAACTCTCATTTCAAGTATACTTTAGGTCGGGAGCTAGGCTTGCTTCCCTGTATCAGACTGACTCAGAAAATGTGTGTTTCCCTAAAAATAGGATCTCACCAGAAAATAACTAGCCTTCAAAACTAAAGATGAAAGCTTCTCATCTGCCTACCATTTTCTCACCTGCCCTTGTTAATCTTTTGCTTGGCAGCTACTCTATATCTTTGGGGATAGATAGATAGCATTCATTATTCATCCTTAAAATCCAACATGTATTTGGATTTTTCTTTCATGGAGTATGTAACCATGTGAAACAAATCATTCTCCTGTGTGGAGTACCTAGCCTGAGTGATATCTATATCTAGCATGCAATTATTGATAAAATGAAATGCACAGAAAGAATCAAAAATCACTTACTCTCCAAATTGAATATCAATAAATCTGTTGCTTCTTATAATTTCAAAAATTAGAACACTATATTTTAATAAAAGAGCGTACATCCACATGTGCAAACATACATAAATTTTATTAATCTTGATATTAGTTAAAATGTATGTTAGTTCAAATAATTTGAGAATATCATATTTTCATTTAAATTATCAGTATGATTTATCTAGGAATATTTTATGTTAGAAATAAATATAATTTTCTGTTAGAAATAAATAAATAAATCAGTATGCAGGTTGTGTAAATTTTAGAAGTATGTGATAAATTTAAACTAGTATGTTAGACCCGAACAGGTCTATCTCGGGAGACACGCCTCAAAGAAACACACAACATGGTATCAGTGCAAGCAGCAAGAGGTTTATTCAGGAACCGCGCCAGGACGTCCTTACACGCAGGGAAGGAACGGCCCCGAGATGAAAAATTGCACCGCTTTTATACACGTTTTCGCGGGCTTTTAGTTAGGCAGCTTATCCTATTGGCCAAATGGGTATATTTTTATTTTATTTTATTTTATTTTTTATTTTTATTATTTTTATTTTTTATCTTTATAGGTACATTAAATATATACATCATGATTGCACTGCATAATGGGGATTTGTACCAGTAAAAGACACAACTTAATTCTCATTTTTTTCCCATAGCCCTACCCACCCTACCACCCCCCCATATACATAAAATTTGTTTCCTTACTTTTTTGTTACAATCTCAACATTTTCCCCTTTCACTCTATTTTACATTGAGCATTTTCTATTTCACAATATACAACATACAATGCTAGGACTCTTTTACATCTTTATTTTCTCATACCAGAGAAAAGATGCGGTATGTACCTATCTGTGCCCTATTTATTTCACTTATGAGGATATCCTCAAGGTATGTCTATTTAAGTAGAAATGATTCAAACTTTTCATTTTTTTATGGAAGAGTAATACTCCATTCTGTAGAAGAACCACAGCTTTTTTATCCAGTCTCCAGCTGATGAACATTTGGGTTGTTTCCAAGATGTAGCAGTCACAAATTGGGCTGCTATAAACATGGGTGCACATATGTCACTGTGATATGAGTCTTTTAATTCTTGTATGTATATTTTTAAATGTATAGGGCAGTGTGATTTTCGGCGGGCTGCTGTGGCAGGAATGTTGGTGGGGTGGGGTCGGGGGTTGTTGCCTCAGCTTTTACTGGAACAAGGAAGTTGGCTTGACCTTTTATGAGAATGGGGAAGTTAATTTAGTTTTTATGAGAAACTGAGACTTGGGAAATCAAAACTCAGGCCTGCTACTTTTTGTAGCAGGGTGAAGCCTATGCTAAATTTTTGCTTTACAAGTACACATTTTCCAAATATATGTGGGAATAAGAAGTTATATTTTCCCCAGTCCAGTGACATATACTTCTGTCTAGTGTTTATTCAGTGAGTGTACCATTTTCATACATGCATTATTGTGTTTTTTTTCCCTTTCCTTTTCAACTCTTTCCTTTTCCCAGTGAAACACTGAATTCTAAATGACCATCTGTCTAACATACTTCTGTCATACAAAGACTTGATTTATATACAAAGCACATGTTGGCACATAGTCTTAGATCTCACCTAAAGTCTCAGGGAAACCAAAAAACTTTTCATCATACATAGGATCAAACAAAAATACTTCACATCACTTTGTGTCATCTACAGAGATAACATAAAATATTTAAATTGTATGATTGAGCCTAAAACCTGGTTTGTCAAATTCTGTCGGCACTTGCCCATTCATATTGCTGAGAGAGAAAATTAGAACTGGTAACTATCCTTACGTCCAATGTCACTGCCATCTTGATTGATGAAATTTATTTCTGCAGGACCTACAAATAGATGCACAAGAGTATACAATAATAAATTTATATGTGAATAAAAGAATAAATAATATGTATAATTAGCTGAATTCAGTTTGTGGAGCACATGTCTTTTTAAAAATGCAATGATACACTGAGGTGATCCAGGTAAGTGATTTTGGAAACTCTTTTGGTTTTATCAAATATTTGGATGCAGATGAGAAAAGAAAGTTTCTATGGGCCAATGAGTGCAAGTGGCACCATGTTTATCTTGGAAGAACAAGGCCAGAATTCAATCCTTGGTATGGGAAAAAAAGAAAGCTTCCACATTTGGACAATTTCTGCCCTGAAATAACAAAAGATGTTAGCAATATTTTCAAATACCCAAGCATACAAATAAAAGTAGACTAGTTAATGAAAGTTAGATAACCTGGAATTTTGTCTCATTTCTTGTTGAAAGGATTTGGGAATGAGTGACTTACTAAGGTTAGTTGAAGGTTAGAAGAGGGAGCTGGGATGTACTTATACCATTCAGATGAATGCTACAAGTTTAGCCACCTGATATGCCCAAGGCCTTGGGTTCAATACCAAGCACTGCAAAATAAAAATAAATAATTAAGAATAGAGGTGGGTATACAAAGACACATCAGTCAATCAAAAGGAAGCAATAGTTACATCTCAGTCCAACAAGAAGGACTAACACATTTATCTGAGGAAATAATCCTATTTCATACATATTTCTTTTCAAGCAAAGAGGGAGGTATAAAGAGGAGCAAATCAGATTTCTATATTTTCTTCTTCATTCTCTAAATCTAATGAAGGATTTAATAAGAAATAAACCCAATTTTATTGTTGAAAACAATTACAATGAATTAAACTTTTTATGAGTAATTAATATAATCTGGGTATTAATCAAATATTTCAGAAACTATTTCCTAGTAGTCTTTTATAAAGGGACTAACACAATGAAAAAAGTATAAAAGTATGCAAAGGCAAACTATTATACTGATAGCATTACTAAAAAAATCAAGAAAAGTGTTACCTCCCACAAATGCTTAATAAATTTATATATAGTTAAAAATGGGTGACATACAGGTATGATATTATATATCATAAAATGCTTTAATTTCAATACAATGGGGATTATTTGCAGGCTTAAAAGAAGTCTTTCATAGAATTTTAGTAGAGTGTGAGCTCTTAAAATATGGTTGGCATTCAGCTAGTTATATTTGGAAAGTTCTTTTCTCCAACTCAGTGGTTCAGAAAAGAATACACTACAAAGGAACTAAAAAAATTCCTCCCATATTTCAGTGCAATTGAGAGATGCTTAAAATAATTCCTATGAAAATCGCTTAGAAGTTGAAGAATGAAGAAATAAAAAAATAAAAACAGTGATACTCAGTCATTTTATTTTAAGTGAGATGGTCTAGTTATTCCATGAATGCTCCATGGTATCTGCTCTACATGCTGGCTACAATGTCAGCAACAGATAACGAAATCTGTAAGGCAAAGGAAAAACACATGAGAAACAATAGATGGACCAATGTTTGGTCAGAATTTAAAGAAAAACATTGGCAGTTAGAGGACCTCACATTGAAAGTTCTCAAGTGCTGACATCCAAAAGACAATGTCAAGTATATGAGGACCAGTTAGTGAGCAAATTATAATTTTTAAATGTCTGCATGTAATAATTTGTGCATTCAGTGGAAGAGCAGGTAGGGGAAGCTTTCCCCTGCCTAACACTGTAGTGAGTTTTGCTGAATTTGTATTTTATTTATGCTTCTGTATTTTATATTGTTACAATTATCACTCATCATGAAAACACATTTTTTAAAAAGTTTGTATAAAGACTATTTTTTTGTGTGGAATGTTAATATTAGGGTAATATTCTCTCTCATGGCCAGTGGTCTTACTAATGAAAAACAAGGAATATAAAGTAAAAAGGATGAAAATTTTAAACCAAATGGTAGACTAAATTAAAAAAAAAAACAAGGTCAATATTCAACAATCAATAGCCTTTGTATACACAAATAGTAGACCCACTGAGACAGAAATTGGAAAGTCAGTCCCTTTCATAATAGCACTTCCCCAAAATAAAATATCTATGAATAAATCTAACAAAGGAGGTAAAAGACCCCTATGCTGAAAATAACAGCACTCTGAAAAAGGTGATAGAAGAAGATATCAAAAGATGGAAAGACATACCTTGCTCCTGGGTAGGAAGAACCAATCGTCAAAATGGCTATACTCCCACAACTACTATATAGATTCAGTGCAATTTCAGTTGAAAACCCAATAGCATATTTCACACATCTAGAGAAAAAAACTTGAAACATTCATCTGGAACCACCAAAGACCTAGAATATCAAAAGCAATTCTAACCAACAGGGACATGGTAGGAGGTATTACAATCCTGAACCTGAAACTATACTATAAAGCCACTGTGATAAAAACTGCATGGTACTGGCAAAGTAACAGGCTTGAGGATCAATGGAGTAGATTAGAAGATCCAGAAACTACTGCAGATACACTGAGTCACCTCATCTTTGACAAAGGAACCAAAAATCCTCAATGCATAAAGATAGCCTCTTTAACAAAAGGTTCCGAAAAAACTGAGCTTTAACCTGCCAAAGGCTAAAGTTAGACATATCTTTTTCACTGTATACCAAGCTAAAATCAAAGTGGATAAGATACCTAAATATGAAAGCAGACACATTAAACGTGCTACAAAACAGATTATATAAAATGCTTGAAGACACTAGCCTAGGGAAAGACTTCCTGAACAAAACCTCTATAGTATGAGAACTGACAGAAGAAATCAACAAATGAGGTCTCATTATATTAAAAAGCTTCTGCACAGCAAAGAAAACCATCAACAGATCAAAAAGACAACAAATATTATGGGAACGGATCTTTACCAGCTGTTCCTCAGATAAAGGGCTACTATCTAGAATATATAAAGAGCTTTAAAAAAATCAGTCCATCCAAATTTAAAGACCAAATTCAAAAATGGACATCTGAAATGAACAGATACATTCAGAGGAAGGAGGAAGAGTAACTTAACATCATTGGTCATTTGAGAGATGCAGATGGAAACAACACAGAGATTTCATCATCTCACTCCACAAAGAACGACTTCTAGCTCAGAATTAGCCAGCAACAAATGTTGGTGAGGCTGCAGAGAAAAAGGAACCCTTCTCCACTGTTGGTGGGAGTGTAGACTAATACAGCTCTGTGGAAATTTCTCAGAAAACTAGGGTTGGAGATCCCATTTGACCCAGCTATAACTATGCTAGGTATATACACAAAAACAGTTGAAAGATTCATATCACAGCGACATATGTGTACTTACGTTTAAAGGAGCTCAGTTTGTGATTGCTAAATCTTCGAAACAATCAAAATATCCATCATCTGGAGACTGGATAAAGATGATGTGGTTCTTTTATAGAATGGAGTATTATTCTGCCATTATAAATGAAGAGATTGAGTCATTAATACTCAAATGGACGTACCTTGAGGACATCCTCATAAGTGAAATAAATAGGTCACAGATATGTAAATGAATAAATGAATTCTAGTATATATAGTATATATAGTTGACATTGTGAAAATGGTAAATATTTAAAAGGAAAGAGAATGTAAGGGTAAATAATAAGGGGGGAAAGAATGTGACAGTAATAAAGAAAAAAAGGAAACAAAGATTGTGTGTATAGGGGGTGGGAGTTTCAGGGTGGGGGAAAGGGGAAAAATGAGAATCAAGTTATGTCATATTCTGGTACAAACTCTCGATGTTGAATGTGATGATGATGTGCATTCATGATGTACCAATAAAGATTTGAATTTAAAACAAGAAAAAAGAGTATAGAAATACTTGTTGACATGCTGATGAAAAAGGTTTTTTGTAAATCCAAGTAAGATTGTGAAAACATGTACATAATGAAAATTCATGTGCATTTGTGTTAGGTTTGCTTTACTATAACAAAATAACTACAATAATAGAGTTATGAAAAGAAAAAGTGTTTTCTGCTGTGTGTGTGTGTGTGTGTGTGTGTGTGTGTGTGTGTGTGTGTGTGTATTTCCTGTAGGAAACAAAGGAAAGGAAAGAATCTGGTGTTTTCACATAAACAGGTGTAAGTTCCCCACAATGAGTGTCTTCATTGTTTATGGTTGGAATGTACCAATAAGTTTTTTACTATAAACAAATAAGTAAATGGCCCTATAATTATAAAAATAACATATTTCCTATGACCAAAAGACTTCCCATAATGGCCCATCTCTTACTAGCACCAGATTGATGACTAAGGGTTTAGTACACAGATCTTGGGGGAAAATTTATTTAGTTCATAGCAAGGATGATGTAAATTGTGCATTTGGTTATATGTATAATTATACATAGGTATTTTTCTGTCATATTTATAAGATATACATCTGAAAAATGTGTAAAGAATATATTTCAACTGTACTGAATACTGTAAATGTTTATATAATTAAACAAGTATTAAGTTCAAATGTAAGATCCATGTAGTACTGTCTCCTATGTTTCTTTCAGTGGTTTAGTCTGTTCATAATGGTATATTCATTTTGTTTTTCAACCAGAGTCTTGCTTTCTAGCTCAGGCTGGTCCTGAACTCACTGTGTAGCCAAGGCAAGCCTTGAACTCACAGCAATCCTCCTGTCTCTGCTTCCTGAGTGCTGGGATTATAGGCATGAGCCACCATGCCCAGCACTGTGGTATGTGGTACTGAATCAATATTTACACTGGTTAGTGTTATGAGGTTGGTGTACACAGTATATCTTCATTCCTCTCATCACTCCTTCACTTCTTCCAAACCTGTTCTCTTGGCCACTTGATCTGTTGTGTTATTATGCAAAATCTATCCCTTTATCCTTTTCTATCTGACTTTTATTCATTTTCTTTGTATGTTGCTTAATTCAAATGAAGAATATCATATGGTATTCAAGTTTGCATGTCTGATTTACTTCATTTAACATTATGTTTTCCTGGTGCTTCCATTTTGCTACAAATGCCTCAATTTGTCACTCTTATAGCAGAGTAATACTTCATTATATATAATGATCACTTTTTTATCAAACAGTCTTTTGATATGTATGCAATGTGCTACTAGGAATTAGCTATTATAAATTGTGCAGCTATAAATATTGGTATGTATTTATAATTTTTCTGTAATACAATAACTGAAGCTCTTTGGAGAAGATATCTAGGGGTAAGATAGCTGGGTTGAATTTCTAATTTCAGTCCTTTGAGAAATCGCAATACTGATTTTTGTAATAGTTATACAGATTTTTATAATGATTTACACTCCCACAAAGAAGGCAAGAAAGTCCCTTTTTCATTACAACTATGCCAGCATTAGTTGCTGTTTGATGTTCTTCTACTTGACTGTCATTCTTTGTGGAGTAAGATAGAATCTGTGTTGAATTTGCATTTTTGTAATGCTCAAAAGTGTTGAACATTTTTTTTTCATGTTTGTTGGTCATTTGTACATCATTTTTTTGGGGAAATGTCTATTTCTCTACCCCATTTCTTTACTGGGTCACTACTCTTACAAACTTTATTATTATATTTTTTGACTTCTTTATATATCTTAGGTACCAGTCCTCTATCTGATAAGCACCTGACAAACGTAACGGACAAAACTACTTTCCCATTCTGTAGGCTGTCTCTTTACTGAATCTTTTCTGCGCTGAAGCTTTTTCATTGATATAATTCTTTGTTTATTTTTGCTGTTATTTTCTGTATATTTGAAGCTCCGTTTAGAAAATCCTTTTTAACTCCTATGTCTTCATGTGTTTTATCTATTTTTGTCTTCCAGCAGATTCAGTATTTCTGTTTTAATGTTTATATCTTTGATTCATGTTTATATTAACAGCACATGGTGAGAAACAAGGCTCAAGTTTCATTCTCCAGAAACAAATGACCACTTTTTACAGCACTGCTTTTTGAATGGGTCGCCTTTCCTTCAACATATCTTTTTAGACCCTTTGTCAAAGATTAAATAGTCTGAAATGGCTGCATGCTCAATTCTGACCCAGGGATCCAGTTGTCTGGTTTTCTTCCAGTACAATGCTATTTGCTTGTTTTTTGTCACTGTTGATTTGTAGTAAACCTTTAGGTCTGCTATTGCTATGCTGCTCCCAATTTGCTCTTACTTTCAAAAGTTACTTTTCCTATTCAGGATCTCTCCTGGTTCTATATGAACTTTAAGATTACTTTCTTTAGATCAATTAAGTACGCTTTTGTTATTTTCATTTGGGACTCTGTGTAGTATTTTTGGAAGTATGCCCATTTGACATTAGAGAATAAATATTAAGCCAGTGGGTTTTAATAATTGTCAGCATTTGAATTTGTAGAAGCCTTGTTTAATATACTAGAAAAAAATACATGTTCTCCATACTTAGACTTTTCTTACCTCTTTATGTCTTTGTGAATTACTGTATTTTGGTCTGGAAAAATATTTCTTTCATCTAACAGAAAAGCTTTTAGTATTTACATCTGACACATTTGTTTTGATTTTTCTAGGCTTTCTTTGCCTGAGACAGCTGTATTTTCCAGATGTACAAAAACAGAACAAAACAAAACAAGACAAAACAAGGAATAAAGACAGAACTATTTGGTAGCTTCTTCCATTAGTAGATGGATCTGATTTCTTTTTTTCATTTTGAAGGGCTGTAATACAATGACTTATGATAATTTTCTGTACAAGTCTGATACATCTTTACAATCCTCATGTGAATATAGCTTTGATCAGCAAAGTAAAAAAAGGTAACATTTTGTGAGTCCAAGAATCTAGGTCACTAGACAGTGTTCCTTTCACCAGACCTTTCTGAAGAATCACCTTGGGGTAATTATCAGACTTTTCAAAATGAAGTACAGTATGGTGAGAGGAATAGTACTGGACCAATATATCCTGTCAAAATTTCAAGGAAGACTAGAAATAAAAACAAAACAGAATAAAATGAATGAATACTATCATATCAAAATGAAGAATTGTGAAAAAATACAATAAAAATCACCATGGTGTTCATACAGCAACAAAAACAGATATAGATATAGATATAGATATATACTTTAGTTTCTTATGGATACTTTGAGTTATGTGAGATTTTGATGCTATTAAAAGTAAATTAACACTTAGAATGAACTAATAAACTCAATTTAGAAAAAAATAAAATAAATAAATTAACATACAAAGTTGAACTTATAGTTTTTGTACTGTCTAGCCTGTATCATAACTTTCAGTGATGCTTTAAGTTATTTATATAGTTACATGACATTATTAGTCATGAGACTATATTAGTCTCTTCAGAAGGGGTCATTTTCACAAGCTCTGATTAAGTCACATGTATGGATAAAATACACAAAAATGTCAGATGACTATATTATAATCAATCAAATAGTTACATATAACATGAAAGTTACTTATAATATACAATTATAAAATGTTAAAGTATTTTTCTTAGCCTTTGTTGTTAGTTTACCTTACTCTTCTCTCAATGTGAAAAAAAAAGAGCTAGAAAAACAATTTAATTATAAATTTCAGGTAGAAACAGAGTCCTCATTTTCAATAGAAGTCAGAAAAGCTTTTCACACAGGAGTGTTCTCTAATTATCAGTAATTCATTTTTTGAGTGTGTCTCTTGATGATAAATAATAAAAACAAACTTTGTGCTTCCCTAACTAGGAATTCTAAATGGCTGGGAGAGTTATGATACTGATACTCATGATTTAAGGTGGACTCCATAGTTATACACTTGATTTTCAGTTTTTCTCTTCCATGGTGTGATTAATTATAAATATTTACATTTTCTTTCGAGGGTCAAAAATGTCCAGGGTAACAGAAGGAAAGGGAGCTTCCAGCAGGGCCAAGAAGCAAAGAGTGCCTCTCACCACAGCATGAGGTTTCTTAAGCTGTGAAAGTAAAATGAATCTGTGGTGGATTCTTCTCAACAGTGTAATATCTGCCAGTGTAGCTGGAGTCATTATGATCCTGGATAATTAAAATTTCAGTGGAAGTAATTTTGTAAAACAGGTCAGTGTTAAATTCATAAATATAAAAATCAAATATGTTTAACAAAATGGTAAAAACAGGTTGCTTGGCTTGCATTTAGCAGTTTTCTCTGACCTGATGTGGTTGTGTGCCCTGAATAAGAAGATATCTGTGAATGTGCTTCTTTTCCTTTTTTTAAAGATCCATATTTAGTCTGAAAAAGGGTCAGAAGCTTACATATCACTTTAATTATCTCATAAAGTATATCTTACTTTCTCACTGAAAATATATATACAGTAGTCCACATTGTTGATGAATGTGAAATACTTAACTTTTTGGTTTAATACATCAATACGTATTCAAAATTGATGTATCTGAGAATTTCTTTTACAGTAAAGGTTCATTTTTTTCCATTCAGAAATGTTCAGTATAATTTTAATTAGAAAACTTAGCAGGAAAATGTTATCTGCCATAAAATTAAACTACAAGAAATACTTAATGCACTTAATTATAAATTGTTCCATAGTTTTTGTATCTATAATTTATTACGCATATTCTGTGTGATCTAGAGACTCAGTGTAAACAATGTGGAAAGTTCAAAAGCTACACAGAAATAAAGGGAACCAAGCAGTTCATGTGGAACTACAGACCACCCAAAATGGCCAAAGTAGTCTTGAGCAAAAAAGCAGTGCTGGAAGTATTGCTGTAGGTAGGTAAGCTGGTTAGACACCTAGTAGGCACTTAGATAGGGTTGGGCCTTGAAAAGCCAACATGAAGGACAGATAAGGCATAAACATGGAGGACAGCCAAAGAGCCACCTGGAGGACAATCAAGAGAAATTCACTTAAAACTGACATCACAAAAGGAGTTAAACTACCACACCCATGTTATACAAATAGCTGTGATGAATATTCTAAGTATATTTCACCTGGGTGGAGAGCCAAGGTTTTAACCCATCCCTACCAGGAAAGATTTCTGACTAAAAATCCTTCCATATTTGTTACATGGTTTGCTTTCTCATTGCATTCCCATTTAATCGATATTACCTAAGTGATTATATTTGCTGTAATCTTATTGGTTGGCTGTAGTTTTGTCCACATTGTATCCACCTCACCTTGTGGATGTGTTCCATAAAACCCCCCTGGGCGGTGAGGTGAGTCAGTCACCCACTCTCAGGTCTCTCTTCTGTCTCTAGGGCAGAAGCTTTCTTTCTTAATAAAACATTCCTACCCTTAACCTCTGTTGTTCCTTGAATTCATTCTTTGATTTTAGAGAACCCACACGCATTTAAGATATCTAGCAGGTTGAGAGTTATAATATTTCCCTTTTAAGGGTTACTTACTTCCCTGAATCAGTATAACAATATTAACTTCAAATTATACTATAAATTTATAACAGAACTCAGGTAGTTCTGCTGGTGTACAATTTTTAAATAGTCTTATACTTAATTTTAATGCAAATAGGTAAATCACTTAGAATTACAGCTGATTAAAGAGGAGAGAACACCAAAAAGATAATAATGACAGGTGAAAAATCCCCCAATGGTCAAAGCTGGAAAAAAAATGAACAAGAAGTTATATCAGATGGCAAATAAAAGTAATGAATAAATAAGAGTGTATCTCTGCTCAGATAAGCAAATTTGAGTAAATTAGTAAATGAGGGGGAGAATGGACACATCCTCTTGCAGAAGAATTCCTAAGAATTTTTCCATTAAACTCCTCGTTTATAGATAGGAAACTTGTTATCCATTAAAAAGTTGTGTCTCATTCCAGAGAACAGAACAAGGAATGGAGAAAATTAGAATAATTTTATAGCAGAAAATTGTAGTAATACAACCCCATTGAGAGGATTATATTTAACAAGAGTATGAATAATACATGGAAATAACAGGAATACTTCATGGTGTGGTGTAAAAAAATGACTACTCTGAAATAAAAATGCTCTAACTCCAGTGTGCTCATGATACAAATATGAGGAAAATTCTAATCAGAGTGTAGTGTATAAATCTCTTAATCCCTATTGTTCAAAACACTGTCTTCTGAGAAAGAAAATGTAAGAAATATTTTCAATATAAAGACATGGAAATTAAATATGTAGTATTTCAGAAGATGAAATTAACAGGTAAAACTAAGTAATTTGGATTAAATCCAGATGCTAGTTGATAAGTATGTATCAGTGGGGGCTTAATTATAATAAAATACTGTAATTATGTAAAATTTTAGTCATAAAGAAAACTATGAAGTATAAGACAGCTCCTTGTAGTATATTTATTGCAGATGGCTAAGTTAATTCAAAATTATTAAAAAATGGGTAGATAAATCTGGACCCTCAGCATAGAAAAAGAATTAAAACTCATTCACTAGTTACCATTATAAAAAGATAAAAGGTACTGTACTTCTCTACTCCCGTAGGAATGAAGAGAAGTGATTGATATTTTAAATAGACATCCACCTCCCTCATTAATTTCCCTTTCAGAAATTCCTTGTGTTACTGGTTTTCCTATTCTATCCCCATATAGTAAGTATCACTTGGGAGACTCTACTTATAATCTTTTTTTCTTAATTCAAATCTTTATCGGTATATTATGAATACACATCATCATCATATTCAACATTGAGAGTTTGTACCAGAATATGACATGACTTAATTCTCATTTTCCCCTTCCCCCCTCCCTGAAACTCCTCACCTTCTATATAATAAGCTTTGTTTCCTTTTTTCTTCATTACTGTCACATTCTTTCCCCCTTGTTATTTACCCCTACACCCTCTTTCCGTTTAAATACTTTCTATTTCACAATATCAATTATACGTACTATAACTCATTTACAACTTAATTTCCTCATACCAGGGAAAAGATATGATATTTACACATCTGTGAACTATTTATTTCTACTTGTAATCTTATTGTTTGATAATTATCGGTTTTGTGCCACCTCTTGTCTACCTTGTGATTTCCATTGGTTCTTATAGTTTTATTCCACTTTGTGCCCACCTCATCTCATTGTTTTGCCTAAAAAGAACTTTGAAAAGCACCTGGGAAGGCAATACACTTGCTGGTCCTCCTTTCGCCTCTTTTAGACAGAAGTTATGTTTCTCGCAATTTTTCCTCATTCCAGCCTCCACTTGTTCCTGGAATTCATTCTTTTACTCTAGAGAACACAAACTCACATTCTGGCTCTCTATCAAGCTGGAAGTTATAATAAATATGTCTCTGTTTGGATTATTTTGCTTGTATGTATTACTTGCACCTATGTCATTTTTGGATCATTCAGTACCCTGTTTTACATTGACAGATTTTCTTTAAACAATCTGTGATGAATTTAAGAAAGGTTTCCAGTTATTAGTTTATTCCATTCTTTCTATGATTGCTTGAGGTACATATGATTAATTTTAGATTGAGAATAAAAAATTAGGCTCTAACATATTCTTACAACTCATCAGCACTGAAGTATCATATAACATAAAAAGGACCTGAATTTAATGACTTAAATGCTTTCTACAACAATTAAAATTATGAAATGTTGCTGCTGATGAGATATTTGATGGTAGGTCATATCTCTGAGATATTTTTCAAGTTCTTTAGTGATTTGTAAATCACCATATATTGATAAATCCTTTTGGCTAGTGGTGGTATCTAAATAAGAGAAAAACAAAATATAGGCAGTAAGTGTTCGAGTTTTGAGAGCAAAACGGACCTTTTGAATCCTGCTATAGCATTAGTAGCTAGTGAACTGATCCAAGGTCTCTCTGTTTCTTGATATTACTTCCACGTTCTTTGTCACAGAGCAAAAATGATGCTATGACACCTGTTTCAAACAACTGTTGAATGAACTAAAATCTGTGTGTATTGCTTACTCCACTTCCAAGCCCATAATAAGTGTCCAATAATTACTTATAATTATTTGTAAAAATGCCTTTATTGAACACTTATCAAAGTAAGTTGTACTCATTAAGGTAATTAGCTAAGAAACAGTGTTAAAAAGCAATATGAATGTTCAGATAAAAATATTGCGTAAAACCCAATTATGAAATGAAACAGAGGAAATGAAGTGTGAATGATAGATCCCAGGTTTTGTCTCATAGATCAAACAAAATTCTTGGTAACTCAGGCCATAGACCAAGAAAATTCTGTTTCTTTGTTATGAAAATCATTACTGAGGTTTACAAATAACTTCACAGAATAATATTTTATAATTTTCTCCTTTCAAAATTGTTTCAAAGGATCTGATATTGCTGTGTGTCTATACTCAGTTATCTGCTCTTTTCAATACAGACTTTTCCAAAAGGCTTTATAACTCTTTTCAGCAAGAGTGCTTTTCTCTTTTTTCATTTAATTATATCTGAAACTACAGCTTCTTAAATTTTATTCCATAAGGCAGATTGTGGGCAAAATTTGCCATGTGTACCACGTTTTAACCCTTCACATCCTAATCAGCACTAAATATGAGCCAGCTGTGGTGGTTCAGGCTTGTAATCCCAGCACTCTGGAGGCAGACAGAGGAGGACTATTGTAAGTTTGAGACTAACCTGAGCTACATCGTGAGTTCAGGGCCAGCTTAAACTACAAAGTGAGACACTGTCTCAAATTAAAAATGACAAGTATCAGACTACCTGACTGAGGCAAAAGTTAAAGACCCAACATGATGTACGTACTCATGTGCAGGTGATTTTATTTCTGTGAAATGAATTTCAAGCTATGACTTCTGAAACCGAGGCCATGTGAGCTTGCAATTTTGATAAACTCTGTGAGTGTACTTTAGAAAACAGAGGAAATTTTTTTGTTTTTACCTTGGTCATGAATTTACCAAATGTTTTTGCTTTTATTCATCATATTGTTGGACCTCTAATTCCATCAGGCCTTCATGGGTAAGCCCCTTATATTGCATAGCAAAGAGTTCAATGAAATCACCCTCTTGTTTCTCTTTTATTGCTGTTAATGGTTAATTTATTGTTATAAAAGAAAGTTGGATAAGATATCTTTCTAAAACATTTCTCCATCTATAGTATGCAACAATGGAAAGTTCAGCACTCAAAAGTGACCTTTGTTATCTGGGCTTTGGGATTACTCTTCTACACAACAGATGAAGGAGCCCTTGGCTATGTATTTGAGGGCTCTTGGCTTTTCTTAATGGTAAACTAATAAAGGGTTTATTTTTCATATTTGGAAGTATCACCAAATAAAAACAGAATAAGTTTATTCTTCACCACTTTGAAAACTGACACCAGTTTTGTCTCTTTACTGATAAACTTGGTTCTGGTATCCTCTTCCAGTACAGTCTTGTCTCATAACCATTGAGAATCTGTTAGGTAATCGCAGCACTTGGGAGGCAGAGGCAGGGGGATTGCTATGAATTTAAGGTCAGCCTGGACTATAGTGAGTTCAGGGCCAGTCTGAACTACAAAAGCAAGACCCTGTCTCAGAAAGTTAAAATAAATGAATAACCTGTTGGGCTATACAAAGACCTCCAGGAATAATTTTTCGAAGTATTGCTACAAATTCTTGCACAGCTATGGTATCTGCACTGGCAGCCCCACCATTTAATTCAACACTGGATGTTTGCCCTCACCTTGAATCTGTTTAGCCATCCATGGTTAGAAGGAAAAGAGGCACCATATTCATCTTGCTTTTAACTCAAGTATTTTTCTTGACTAATCATTAAATTGAATGAGACTCAACACTGATGCTGATCCTGCACCTATACACTGAGAAGTTAGTCCATGTCCTCTATCAGTTTACATCTACGCTTTTGGGATGTTAAAGATGACCTCACTGACAGAGCAGATTTTGTGTGTCCAATGCTCATATTCTTATCTTTTGTCTTTAGGATTGTGCCAATGGTTGAATAAGTCATGTTAAAAGAAATCAGCCAGGATCATTTTATCTCAGACCAATCTCTCAATTATTTTCAGTTTTATTTCCACTGTTATTGATTTGTGCTGTTCAGCAGCCCTCTCCACCTCACCACTGCTTTCCCTCCTGCTTCC
>PVIR01029690.1:0-20755 GCA_004026965.1 Petromus typicus | reverse complement strand
ATAAGATTCTAATCATTGTTCATTTTGTTGGGTGTTATGTATTTTTAAAAAATTGAAATCATTTTCTACCAAATACACAATACCTAAAAATTTTATGTAATGAGGTAACATTATATATTGATAATTGCTTAAAATATGCAACATTTAAATCATATTTAAAACATCCATTTTTTCATTTATTAAGTCCTTATGGTAAAAAATTTCAAACTATTCAAGAGTGCAAGCGATTATCACACCTGTAGTCACTGTGCTGTACAACAGCACTGTGCCAGAACTACTTGCCCTAACTGTAGCTCAGTACCCATTGATCAAAGTTTCTTCATTTCTCATTTTCACATTCCTTATTGTTCTTCCTGCCTTTTTTATGCCAGTAGCCTATGATTCCCCCATCCCCAGCATTTTTGAAGTATGTTTTGAAGATGAATATTGCAGTACCTCCACATTAGTATTTTTTGTTCAGGATTGCTTTTGCCATTTGGTCAATAGTCACTATTTCCAAGTTGCTTTTCCAGTTTAATCCTTTGTGTTCAGATTGTGATAATTCGATTTTCAGAACTTGTTGAGGCATGTTTTGTGGTATAACATATGGGCTATCATGGAAAATGTTTCATGTGTCGATGAAGATAATGCATATTCTGTAGTTGTTCTGTGAGTATCTGTTATATATATTTGATCTTAGAGAAGCTTAATTTCAATAGTTGTCTGTTGATTTCTTATATGTATAGTCTGTCTTTTGATGAAAATAGGATGCTGAAATTCCAAATTATTAGTGTATTAGAATCTGTTTCTCTTTTTAGATGTAATGTTTGCTTTACATAATCCAGTGGTATAGCTTTGGGTGCATATACACTATATTATTTGATGTTATTTTCTCTTGTTGAATGGATTCCTTTATTAAAATACAAATGATAACTTTCTGTGTCTCTTATAGGTGATTTTTACTTAAGGTTTATTATATCCTACATAATAGTAGCTACTATTATTGCTCACGCTTTCCTTTCGTACATTTCCCCCCTTCATGTTCAGGCTATGTGTGTCTCTGCTGGTGGAACGAGTTTCTAGCGGATAGCTTTTCACTGGTTCTATTTTTAAAGGCATTTCAACCAATCAATATACTTTGTTTGGGGAATTTATTCTATTTACACTCAAGTTTATTATTGATAGGTAAAGATAGACTCCTGTCATTCTGCTAATTTCCCCCAATTGTTCTATATACCTGTTATTTTTCTCCTTCTTCACTTGTTCCTCTTTGTGCTTTGTTGGTTTTCTGTATTGCAGCGTCTGGCCCTCTTCTCTCTGTATATCTGCAGTATGAATGAGCTTTGCATTCTTTTGCACACATTTTAATGGTGGCAGTATTCCCCCTTTCACTTCTGGGGTAGGCCTCCCATAAGGTTTTCTTACAGGCACAGTCTGGTGGTGATAAATTCCTCAATTTTTATTTTTCATGGAAATATTTTATTTTTCCTCCATTTCCAAAACACTTCCAGAATAATCTTTTATGCTACCTCAGGTTGGAAAATATTTACAGTACAATCCCCAAAACAATTTGGTTAAATAATCATGAGATTCTCAGAGATATATATATATATATATTTATTTAAAAGATATGGACAAGTTAGAATTGATAAAACATGGTTAATTTGATATAAAAGTTGAGGAACCAAAAGGTCTTAGATAAAATTCAGGCCTATCTTTTTTTTTTTTTTAGGTTTTTTTGAGACAGGGTCTCACTTTGTAGTTCAGGCTGACTCTGAGCTCAGCCTCAAACTCATCATAGCAATCCTCCTGCCTCTGCCTCCCAAGTGCTGGGATTACAGGCGTGAGCCACCACACCCGGCACTGTGGTATGTGGTACTGGTTGCTGCTGGGCGTGAGTCTCCACACCCAGTATAGGTGTGTGGTTACCGGGGATCGAACCCGGGTCCTTGCGCTTGCAAGACAGGCGCTGGAACCGTTGAGCCAAATCCCCGGCCCGAAGGCTATTTTAAGTCACTGAGCAGATCATACACCATTCTACAAAACAGAAACACAACTGAGGGAGGGAAAGGAAAGCAGGGAATGCAACTTTGAAAACTGTAAGTCTGGCTTGTCTGTGGATTGAGTCATTAAAGATACCCAATATTCAACTGAATTTTCCCATCAATATGAGCACCATCAAAAAGTAAAGTTAAATATAATTACAGGTCTGGAAGCTTCTTGTGTATCAAAGCAATGCAATTAAGTAGATTTTACTGGGAAAAAGTTAAGGCGAGAAGCATGGAGATTCCATGAGAAAATGCTGAACAGCTTCAGTGTTTAGGGTGAGATCAAGCAGAGGCTTCAAAATAGATGGGGATCTTTACTATCCTCTGGACTTCCTCTGGGTCAGTGGTAATTTCCCACTTTTTATTCCTAATAGCATGGATGTGAACCTTTCCCTTCCTTTGTTTGCATGTTTGATAAGGTTGGCTAACAGTCTGACAATTTTGTTTATCCTTTAGAACCAGCTCTTCAATTTGTTGATTTTTTTTTGGTATCATTCTTTTAGTCTCCATTGCATTAATTTCTTCTCTGATCTTTATAATTTATTGCCTAGTACAAGCTTTTGGTTTGTCTTGATCTTCTTTTTCTAGTCACTTGAGGTTCAGCATTAGATTGTTTATTTGAACTTGCTCTGTTTTCTGGACATAGGCATTCACTGCTATGAATATTTCTTGTAGAACTGTTTTCATTGTCTCCCATAAATTTCTATGTTGTGTGTGGGTTATTGTTTAGTTGTGAAAATTGTTTAATTTCTGCTGTGACCCATTGGTTGTTCAGCAGAGTGTTGTTCAATTTTCCATGTGTTTGTGAGGATCCTGGACTCTTTTTTGCTATTCAGCTCTAATTTGAAGGCACTATGGTCTGACAGAATACAGGGTTAACTTCAATTCCTTTTCATTTAATTAAACCTGTTCTATGAACTAGCATGTGGTCTATTTTGGAGAATGATCTGTGAGCAGTAGAGAAGAATGTAAATTCTGACTTTGTGGTTTGAAATACTCTACAGGTGTCTATTAAGTCCATTTGTTGAGGAGTTTGGGTTAGCTCAAGTATTTACTTATTGATTTTCTGTCCAGTCAAAATGTCTCTTTGTGACAATGGGGTATAAAATTCCCCTACTATTATTGTATTAGTGTTTATCTGGTTTTTCATGTCCATTAATGTTTGTTTTATATAGTTGGGTGCATTAGAATTTGGTGCACAAGTATTTAATATTGTTGCTTATTTCTCTTGGATTTTTCCCTGTATGAAAAGATAGTGTCCTTTTTTTGTTTCTCTTTGTCAGTTTTGGCACTAAATCTATTCTGTCTGCAAATAAGATAGTCACAGTCCTGCTTTTTTGCCATTTCCTTTTGCATGGAGTATTGTTTTCATCCCTTTACTTTCAGGCTATGGATTTCTTTCTGAATTAGGTGTGTTTCTTGCATGCATTACATTGTAGGATCTTGTTTCCTGATCCATTCTTCCAGTCTGTGTCTCTTAATTGGCACATTGAGTCCACTGGCATTAATGGTTATGACCGATATAGCAGACTTAGTGCTGTCATGTTTTCCTGTTCTTGGCTCTTGCACCTATGTTTATAGCAGCTTAGTTTGTGATTGCTAAATCTTGGACATAACCAAAATGTCCATCAAACAGAGAATGGATACAGAAGTTGTGTTTTTTTTATAGAAAGGAGAACTATTCTGCCACTCAGAATGATAAGATTGAGCATTCATACTCAAATAGGTGTACCTTGAGGACATCCTCCTAAGTGAAATAATAGGTCACAGATATGTAAATATCATATCTTTTCTCTAGTATGAGAAAATGAAGATATAAATAAGTTATAGTATGTATAGTTGATATTGTGAAATAAAAAACATTTAAAAGGAAATAGGGTACAGGGATAAATAACAAGGGGAAAATGAATGTAATAGTAGTAAAAATGGAAACAACTTATATCTATATCTATATCTATCTATATACATATATGGGGAGGTGGATTATAGGTGGATGGGAGATGGGAATAATGAGAATCAAGTTGTGTCATATTCTGGTACAAACTCTCATTGTTGAATGTGATAATGATGTGTATTCATAATGTACCAATAAAGATTTGAATAAGAAAATAGGTGAAGATCAAAAAACATATAAGGTAGATGGGTACACCTTCATTGAACTCCTCTGTTAAAAAGTGTCAAATAAGATGTTGAAGAAACTGTCTTCAGTGAGTGAGTGGTCATTTTTGAAAGAACTATATATTTTTGAAATTTTTATGTTTTATTAGCATGTCTGTAGAGTACATAATAATCTACAGAAGTTTCTGTTTCTGTGGACTGGTTGGACTGCAGTTCTGGTGGCATGGACCCGAGAGGAGGTGGGATGTGAACAATGGAGAAACCAGAGATGGACAAGTTTGGAGAACTAACTCCAAATGCAAAGAGATGCCAGTAGTTAAAGGATTATAATCAGTGATGACTTCTATTTTGATAGATTGAAATTTTAGGAGAGAGAAGAGAACCATAACAGAGAGAAGAAGCAGCAGAGGATGCATTCTAGGGAAGAGCAGAAAGGTTCATTTTGGCCCAATTCTAGACTTATTACAATTAGTGATGCACAGAGAAATAGATCAATTATTTGCCCTGCACCTCATTTATCCACTTTCAGATCTACAGAATGGACTTGCACTGGGCTTTCCCAACTTCTCTATGAAACAGGTAAGCTGCTCACAATCATTCTTATGCATAGATATGTGGAAATTGATGCTTCCAAATGTGAGGTAATAAGGTCTGAGCAATAATTGGAGCTTGAATCAAGATAGTGTCATCCATAGTCTAGTGATTTGTTTTTTTCACTACATCAGGTCACACATCAGGAAACTGACACAGCGTGGCACTGCCGATGTAGACATTCTGAGAACTAGTAACAGGACTGTAAATAAGTTTGGAAATCTACTTGAAAGGAAAATATAAAGTAATTAAAACTCCAGAAAATTTCAAGGACATATTGGCTTGTATGTTACTAAAAATAAATAAATCTTCTTTGTATGATTTAGGGTCTTTATATTTAAACATGAGTATGCATATAAGAATCTAAAAACCATAAAGTCATGTCACAACTTAGTATTTCTGTTATCCTACAAGATGGTCTAATTTTTAAATCTGGTATTTTGGCAAATGGATTTGTTTTTAAATTTCTAATTATTGACTTAAAAACCTTAATAAACTTTTTAGCATAAAAACTGTGTTTTTATATTTTATAGTAGTGCATTTTTGTTATCAACTTAGTATTTAAGGAGCTATTTATAAGTCCCATACAGACAACATCACATATAGGAAAAGAGCATTAAGAAAAACTCAATTGTCTACATCAGAGTAAAGGAATTCTGAAGAGTGTTGCCCTCAAACTGAAGGGTAAGTCTTTGGTAGGATGCTGTGCACAGCAAGCCCAGGCACATTCTTCCAGTGTGTGGACATTATGCCAAAGCCCAACTTCCATATTGGCTTCAGCCACACTTTTTGGCGTTGTAATTCACTATGTTACTAGTGCAGATAGATGGTTTCATTTTATTTCATCTTTTTTCTTGCTTTCATTGAAGAGTATTGATAGAAGCACTTAAATGTCAATATTCTAAAACTGATACACTATAAGAACAGATTCAAAGGTTCTATAATTGCATTTTAAAAGTATTTTTAATTTTTGCATTTATGATAAAAGTTTACTCTCAGGTTAAAGGGGAAATTCTTATTTTTGAAAAATATCTTCAGAATAATAGTGAAATATAAAAGTTTGAGTGACAAATTGGTTTATTCAATTGGTCAATTTCCTTTGAGGAGTCCACTGAATTGAACATAGCATAATTGCTACTATTGGAGTGACCATTTAGAGATCCTAAAGAGCATGACATGTTTTCTACAAAGAGAATTATTTAATACATACTTCTTCAAATTCAAACATCGTAAGAATTGTCAGAAATTTTCACTTTGGTAATTTGACAGCCTAAGATTGACTTTCATTAGAAACTTCAAAGAGTTATCAAAAAGCCTTGGACAACTTGGACAAATGACACAATCTGTCTCACAAAGGGTATATTAAAAATGATTTCAAAGAAACAGTTATATTGTTTTGAGAGATTTTGATCTTGATATATTTCTTTTTGGGTTTTTTTTGAGACAAGGACTCTCTTTGTAGTTCAGGCTGGCCCTGAACTCATTATGCAGGTCAAGCTAAACTCAAACTCAGCAATCTTCCTATCTCTGCTTCCCAAATGCTTGGATTACAGGTGTGAGCCTCCACTCCCAGCACTGTGGTACATGGTACCAGGGATTGGACTCGGGACGTTGTGCTTTCCAGGCAGACACTGGAAACACTGAGTTAAATCCTAAAACCTGGTGTTCATATATTTCTGAAGCAAGTGGAAATCTAAAAATTTATCAATCAGTTCACCACATAGTCTGTTTTTGAACAGTAGATCTTTCCAGTTTACTTATATACAGAAAATATTTTTTAAAAAATAATTCTGTCACCACAATTTTTTTATTTTCCAAAATGACGGTCTGTTTCTTTAATCTTGGAGAATTAAATAATATTGGAAAAAAATTGCCATACAAGAAATACTGAGTTAAGAAGTATACTTCTGTTCAACTAGGTATTATTGCACATTAAAGTTCAAGTCATCTCACTTAAACAAACACCAAAACTAGACTCTCATTTATCCATCCATGCATCCATTCATCTATTCATCCATACATCCATGCATCCATCCATGCATCTATTCATTCATTCACAAATTAATCTTCCCTTTACTTCTTTCCTAGTGATTTAGCAGAAGGGCCCTCCCTATCCTGATGCTTCAGCTCGCTTCTCATTCTTGGGATCTAGAATCCTCCAAACACTCAGACCCTGTTGAGACCTCCCTCTGTACTTCCATAGCACCAGGGCCATATGTTCTAATATAAGAGCCATTTGTGATTATGTCTCTACAACATCCGTGCAAAAGCAGAGGAAATACTTTAAAAAGAATTTTCTTTACACTAAGAATTCATCCATCCAGAGATTCTATCACCTCAGGGTCTGTATTCTTTTCTGAATGAGGCATTTTGGGGGCTAATTATAAGATTATCATTCTTGTAGCTGGTCGTCATGCTCAGCAAGCTGCTTCTGTGCAGTTTGT
Organism: Petromus typicus; assembly: GCA_004026965.1. Lineage (NCBI taxonomy): Eukaryota > Metazoa > Chordata > Mammalia > Rodentia > Petromuridae > Petromus > Petromus typicus. The sequence goes on along the minus strand of PVIR01029690.1, from coordinate 13,575 downwards.
ATTTGATTTGATTTGATTTAATAAATAGGCCTATACTAACTTTTATTCAACCAAATTCATTTCATTAATTGTTTTAGTCCTTAGCTAAAAAAGCATCAGTGTTGGAAGCAAAACTAGTTAAGCACTGTTGAAAGACTTGAGAAAAAGTTATCATATTTGTCACTCACGTTTATAGCCCATGTGTTGGCAAGTCTGCATCTGACTTTACCTCACTGTCTCCACATGTGCGTATCTAGTTCAGGACAGCATGTTACAGGAAACCTTACTTTGTACAAAGGCTTCAAAACAACAGTGTTTATTGAGGATAGAAATAGAAATGTAGAGAAATCTTAGCACTCGTCACTATAACATTCCCCTTGGACAGCTCATGGCGGTGGTTTCTACACGTCTGTCCCAACTCTTTATTGCATCCATTCTTACCAATTTTGAAAAGAAAGTGGTATATCACAGATATTAGATGTACATCTCTACTGGCTATAGAATTATAAAAATTCTAATTTTATCCATTACTATATATCCTTACATGTATGTTACAAACATATACACAAATGAAACTTTAAATTCTCAAATGGTAAGACTTCCTCCCTGATTATTTATTTCTAGGGTAAGAAAGGTCTTTTAGTTTGGAAAATGGCATTGGGTTTCTATCTTAACAGACTATAGAAAATGAGAAAAATGATTTAATTCTTCTAGATGCTATTTTTATTGACTAATTTTACATTAAATCATCTAAGATGTAAATGAGTCCTAGCATTGTATGTTATATATTGTGAAATAGAAAATGTTCAATGTAAAATAGGGTGAAGGGGGAAAATGTTGAGATTATAACAAAAAAGTAAGGAAACAAATTTTATGTATATGGGGGGTTGGTAGGGTGGGTAGGGCTATGGGAAAAAATGAGAATTAAGTTGTGTCTTATACTGGTACAAATCCCCATTATGGAGTGCAATCATGATGTGTATATTTAATGTACCAATAAAGATAAAAAAATTCATCTAAGAAAAATAACCTAAATATATTACTGCATAAATTCTACCTAAAGTTGAAAACTGGTATATTTTTAATGTCACAATTAATTCTCATTGTCTCCCTTAAAATTGTTTATTTTATTATAGTATAAGTTGATGAAAAATTGTATATATTTATGATGTATAACATGTTTTTGATATGTACACATGAAAAATGATAAAATCAGGGTAATTAATGTTTATCACTTGACACATTTTTTTATGATGAGTCTATTTAAGATCTACTCTATTAGCAATTATTAAGTATACAATGCATTGTGATAAACTATCATCACCATGATGTACAACAGATGTTAGAACCTCATCTTGCCCAACTTTGGCTTTTGAACTTTGCCCAATATATTCCCACATGTGCCCACTCATTTCACCCCAACTGGTAGGGTTCTGTTTAAACAAATTGATGAAATATGGTATATTTGCCTTATTATCAATCTTGCAAATTTTGCATACTTCAAAGATAGGTGTATATTTTGAAATATTTGTTTTAGTTATAGTTTTGGTGAGGAGAGCATGGCAGCAAGCAAATGCTCCTTGAAATGATAGCCAAAATGTTTTATAATATTAATTTACAGTGAGATAGAAGTTGTTTGGAATTTTACAAATTATGGATACAAAGAAAAGGCATAATGATCACAAGCTTTTTGTCCTACATAAAATCATTCATTCATTCATTCTGCACACCTATGTGTGCTGTCAAGGTCAAACTTAAAAATTAACATAACCTGTCAAGGTAGTTGTTAATTTTCAAGCATTCTTAAATCCTAATAACCCACCCACGGAAAAAATAGCAAGGTTGGAGGATTTGTTCACTTTAGAATAAGAGCAGTTTGACTCATATGTTTCAATCACATCCATAGCCAGTGTGTTGGCAAGTTTGAATTGGACCTCTCCTCACCATCTCTTCATGTATGTACCTCCCTGTCCCAGATAACATCATTATCTTCCTGAACTTTTGCAATAATCTTCAGCCTTCTCCCACTGTTCTCTTTATCTCTTGTCTTTCAGCAAACCTATCTGTGCATAGCCAAAGATATCCTTTTAAAGAATGAAATGTTTTCCTTTGATATGTTTATTCATTTATGTATTTTTATTTATTTTGGGGGATTTTTTGGTATCAGTGATAGAACTCAGGACATTGTACCTGCCTGGCTGGTGTGGTGCCAATGAGCCAAATCTTTCACCCAAGAAATTTTTTTTGATGCAAACTTTATTTCATTTTGTAAAGGTTTTATCAGTATATGTTTATAGTAGACAATGTTTGTGGTTCATGCCTGGAGTAAGTGCATATATGTATTGCATCTCAGTTGCCCCTTCATCTCTCCCCCTCCTTCCACCTCTTGATTTTCTTGTATTTGAACTGACCATTTAAAAACTTCCATTCTGTTGCAATCAGAATAAATCCCAAGCTGCAGTCATGTCATCTTCTCTGTTATGGGGCAGGCACTCAACTCTCCCTGCAGTAAGTTAAGCTCACTTTTGTTTTAAGACCTAGCTTGGGAAATTTCAAAACAAGGCAGAAATGAGACCAAGACAAACCTCATGCCCTCAATAGGCCATGGCTCATATAACTCCTCACAGTCTATTAACTTATCTATCAGGCTTTTTTTTTTTTAATGAAATCTGTGTCTCTTGATCTGGCTGTGCCTTTCCTAGCTAAATGAAATGCTTCCTGTGTGATAGACATGCCGACTGAGTGTTACCAGCACTGTGATAATCTTCCAGTATTCCTTATCAGGAAGACAAAACTCTAGTCTTTGGAATGAAAATGAGCTTAGGCAAATCAGGTCCTTGACATTTCTGAAGATTTTCCTTAATTTGTAAAATCTAAACTCACAGAATTGATGCAAAAATTATTGGGAACAACATGACGTATAAGTAGCTTATTATTGCTTTCTCCCTCTTTCACTTTTTAATAACGAAAGAAACTGTAGGCTGCAGGTAGAATTTTGGCATCATACTACATTCAACAGGCTTTGAACTGTCACTACCACCTTGTTTATTTTGTGATCATGGGCAGGTGACTTGATATAATCTTACCTCACTTCCTTCATTTGCTAATTGAGTTTTAAAATATATTCTCTCTCAGAGGACTATAGTAAGCATTACATCAACTAATCCATGGCTAGCATGTAGAACTGTGTAATATGCACAATTATTTATCATTAATAATCTCATGAGCTTAAACGCAAACATTGCTTACCTTAAAATGTTTAACTATAGGTTCCTGTCCACCTGCAGAGGAAGACAAGTCAGAATCAGACAAATACCTGACAAGTGAATACTCTCAAATAAAAAGACTCAAGTAAACATGTATACAGACTGGCAGTGCTATTTTAAAATACTACATTATATTTTTATATCTCACTGCTTACTTCTGAGTCTCTCAAAAATAATAATGAGATCAAAAGTAGGCAACATTAGAAGCAGAGAACTTGATTTTTAGTAACTAAGACAGATAAGTTCAGTGGAAAAACAGGCTTCGTAGAAGAGAATGCTTCCAGGGCCCTGGAGAATTATAGCTAGAATCTTGCTATTTTGATCCAGGAAGAAATATCGAAGTGCAGATTGGAAAGTAGAGACTATTGCCAGGGAGAGGAATTTCCTGTGTAACTATTTCCTTTCAAATTGTATTATATAAGTTGATTGTTTTTTGCTAACTCACATTTAGTTTCTATGTACCGGAGAGCAATTTTAGTAAGATATTTATGTGTAAAATCCCTTTGGAATAAAAATGATTCTGTATGTTTATAAATAGGTTTTGGCTTATTTAGAGAAGTGTATAGTTTCAACATCTGCAACTGAGATTTCTATTTCCTCAATATGCGTGAATAAATATCTGGTCCACCTCAATAAGAAATGAGAGTTATTGATTTGATTTCCTTCAGCCAGTTTGATAAATGAGAAGCTGTCATTGGTGGAACTCTGAGAAAGGAAGATATTAGAATTCATTTTCCAGCAGAGCCGGTTTCATATTGAAATTTAGCCTGGCAGGATCTGAAGCTTCTTCAGGGAAGGAGAGAAGAACTGCTTTGCTTACTTTGAAAACCTAAGCAGACTCTCTGCTTACCTTTCACAGGCGCGCTACTCCATACTCCCAGCAGATCTTCCAAGCTCCTGCCAAACAGAGCGACAATATTCTCTCTGCATCCTTCATTTCTTAGAACCTTTGGCTTTGAACACACTGTTGCTTCCACTCTCTCATATTCACACTCCCATCACTTAATCAGTTTGATTCATATGCAACTTATCCTTTGAAACCTTTTAAATATTGTCATTAGGAAATGATGATGTTCTTTAAAGAAGCTTTCTGCCAAAGACTAAAGCTAGACCTAACTCTTTCACCGTGTACTAAAATAAAATCAAAGTGGATAAGGGACCTAAATATTAAAACAGACTCACTAAACCTGCTACAAAGCAGATTAGGTAAAACTCTTGAAGACATTGGTTTAGGGAAAGATTTCATGACAAATCTTCCATAGCACAAGAACTGGTAGAAGAAATTGATAAATGGGATATCATCCTATTGAGAGGTTTCTGCGCAGCAAAAGAAACCACCAGCAAAGCAAAAAGGCAACCAACAATATGGGAAAGAATCTTTACCAGCCATTTCTCAGACAAAAAGCTACTATGTAGAATATATAAAAGGCTTAAAAAAATCAATCCACCCAAATTTAAAGACCCAGTTCAAAAAATTGGCATCTGAAATGAACAGACACTTTTCAGAGGAAGAAATAAATGCAGCTAAGAATCATATGAAGCAATGTTCAACATCACTAGTCATTCAAGAAATGCAAATGAAAACAATATTAAGATTTCATCTCATTTCCACATAGAATGGCTGCCATTTCAGAATTAGCCAGCAACAAATGTCAGCAAGGCTGTAGAGAAAAAGGAACCCTTTTGTGCTGTTGATGGGAATGTAGACTCGGACAACCCCTCTGGAGATCAGTTTGGAAATTCCTCAAAAAGCTAGGATTGGAGGTCCCATTAGACCTGGCCATCACTCTGCTAGGTATATACACAGAATAATTAAAAGATTCATATCACAGTAACATATGTGCACCTATGTTTATAGCCTGTCAGTTTGTAATTGCTAAATCTTGGAAACAATCAAAATGTCCCTCAACAGGAGACTGGATAAAGAAGATGTGGTTCTTTTATAGAATGGAATATTATTCTGCCATAAGAAATAATAAGTTTGAATCATTTATACTTAAATGGACGTTCCTTGAGGACATCCTCATAAGTGAAATAAATAGGTCACAGATGTGTAAATATCATATCTTTTGTCTGGTATGAGAAAATGAAGATGTAAATGAGTTCTAGAATTGTATGATATATATTGTGAAATAGAAAATACTCAAAGTGAAATAGGGTGAAGGGGAAAAACAATGAGATTATAACAAAGAAAGGAAATAAGGTTTATGTATATAGGGAGTGGGGGTGGAAGGGTGGGTAGGCCTATTGGAAAAAAATAAGAATCAAGTTGTGTCATATCCTGGTACAAATTCTCATTGTTGAATGCAATCATGATGTGTATATGTAATGTACCAATAAAGATTTCAGTTAAAAAAAAAAGCCTTCTGGCTCTTTGTGTATCTAATATGTTTTTTTATTCAGCAAATATTTATTGTGTATGTCCAGTGGGCTAGAGGTCAGTGCTAGGGATACAATAGTGGGTAAAATAGTGAGAAATCTTTGTAAACTAAATAAGGTTTAAAAAATCCCATTAGTGATGAATGATAAGGAGACACATAGGCGAGGAGGGCAGTGTGAAGAGTTACGTGGTTCAGGGAGACCTGACTGAGAGGAAGACTCAAATAAAGACTGACAGGGCTGGAAGTACTCAGGAGAGGAGCATCCTGCCATAGCCCAGAGCAGCAAACACCACGTGTTTGAAGTGGAGTGTGCGGGGGACCTGGTGTGCCCCGGGGTTTGGACAGGAATGGACTGGAGGAAAAGAAGCAGGAGATGATGTTCTCCAGGTGAAAGCAGGGAACAGGAAGAGAGCAAGAGGAGGAGCAGGAGAGCTGTATCTTCTCCTGCACAACTGACTTTTTCTCAGGGTTAGATGGCCAGCCATTGGAGAGCCTTGATTACCACAGACACGTGATGTTGTTACATAAACAGTAATGGCCCCAGTGAGAGATTGGGATCAGCTGTATTGAATGCTGTTGATGGCCCAAGTAAGATCAAGGCTGGGCATTAACCATGTGTTTCTGCAGAGAAGGTATCACTGGGATTAGGCCTGGGACCACTTTGTACAGAAACACTGAGAAAGGGCTGGTGTCAGCTGGTGCAAAAAAAGGAAACACAGTTGATGATTACAACCAAATCTCTGAGATATTTTACTGTAAAGCAATGTGCAAGAAAATACTACAGTCACTGGAGGGAAGATAGAAAATGTGCACACTTACACATATATACCTGCAGCCATAAACATGTACACATGTATATTACATATAATAGGTGCTTAAGATGAATGAAGCAACAGGCTTTTTGTAAACTTATGAGAAAAATGATGATTAAAGAAAGAAAGAAAGAAAGAACAATTTGTAGTAAAGAAAGGGATTTGGCATATCTTGGAGAGATTTCCCTATTTGCTATTTGTAAGAATAGTTCAGAACAAGAGGGGTTCCACAGTATGTGCATGAAGATGCAGTTAAGTGAATAATCAGTTTGGATTCAAAAGTTCTTCGGTCACTTCTGCCAGACAACTTGTCTCATACAATTATGTGTAAAACAACATTCCTTGAGACAAGAAAGACTGGCGTACTGTTGGGGAACTTTGGAAGAAGATTTAGTGACAAGAATAATTCGTAGTTGGGGAAAAGTGGTCACAATAAATTGCTATTCAGAGGAGAACTCCATGAAATGATATATATCACATTTTTTTTGCTCTTTTGAACAATTAAAAGTAAATTATTTAATATAATGGTTGGAAGTTGAAGTTCTTAGGTCACAGTGCCCAGCTTTATACCTCAGTTACACCTCCTGTTAGCTGCATTACGTGAGGCAAGTTCTAGGTCATTGTACGTCTGTATGTGCTTCCCTGTAAGATGGAACTGTCACTAATGCCTTCGGTAGTGCATTTGGGAGGATTATATGGCCTTCTATGATTCAAGCACAAAGAGCTGTGTCTTGCGTTTATGACATGTTCAATATGTATTAACTGTTTATTCATTTTTACTACCTTTGATAAGAATAGAATATGTAAAAGCTTCATTTGTCATATGGCATAACTCTTGATAGCATCCCTTAGAGTATGAAGTTCATTTGTCAATGTCCTATATTACTAAGATAGGAAAATTTCATTAGATAATTCCATATAAAAAGGTTACTTATGTCAGGTAGCTGGGACGTGGGTTTCTTTTTCCAATTTCCTTGAGATTTCAAAGTTGTATTTTAAAACTGTTGTTTTCTATTTATTTGTTTTACTCACTTTCCTATTGCTTAGATACAACACCAGACACTAATAACTGACAGGAGGAAAGGTTCACTTTGGCTCAGATTTGTGGAGGTTTCAGTCCATAGTCCCCTGGCTGCCAGGTGAGATGAGATGGGAGAGGAACATGGCTCAGGAGAGCTGTTCATGGCCGTGTGGATGGGAAGTAGGGGCAAAGGGAGGAACTGGAGAGAGTTACAGGTTTCCAGACCATCATGCTCCCAGTTACTTGCTGCTTCTGATCAAGTCCACTTTGTAGCATCAAACGTAGCAATGATACTCCCATGACCCAGTCACCTTTCAAAACCTTACCTTTGAGTGCATGAGGTTTTGGTAGGGCACCACATATACACCATCACATTACTAGAGTAATCTCTCTTCAAAATGTCAAGCTTTGTTTTTAGTTTATGAAAGTTACTGCATTCTTCCTGTTGGGTTCAGGAAAAAGAATAAGCTATAATGTTTTCTTTTCTAAGGACTATTTATTTAGCTTATATTTCCAGGAGTAGAATTGTCAGATAAAAACTTGTCTTAAAATAAAGGTTAAGTTATTATAATAAAAAAAATCCAAAATTTGATGATTTGGTACGACACAAATTTCCCTCTAATGGAGCCGTTACCTAGTAGGAAAAAACTGCCCTACGAAAGTTTCTAACACTGTCAAATTCTCCCCTTTAGTCTACGAGTGAGACTGTGCCCTTATGTGAGCTAAACTTAATCACCACCAAAATACAGTTTCCAGCAGAAAGAGAAAGAGAGACAGTCCAACATGATAAACTTGAGTTTCCAATCTGAATTGATCTGGAAATTTTACACTTGAATTTTGCTGTCATTTCCTTGAGGAGGATGCAGTCAAATGGCCAAGTTGGTTGAAAGGAAGCTGGGACATGTGGCTCCCAGCTGGGAAACCATGTGCCCTTCTTTAGCTCATTTACCAGGAGAACTGGACATTAAAATGGGGGTTTACTATCTCTTCTATAGTGACTATTCTTACATAATTTTCAAAATGTATCATAAATTTTCTTTAATTAGCTCTCTTCAAAGAATTGGTATCAGTATAACCTAGAATATAAAAATAAAAATGTTCAACTGTCTGAAATAATTAAGATCAACATCAATATGTTTAGAAAATGAAGTGGTATGCCCGTCAAGCAAATATCTCAAAGCATAGAAGCATGGCATATGTATATCAAAAACTGTACAGTGGCCACAAACCTTTGTCAGGCTGCAAGATTTAGCAAATACAATTTACTTAGAGGATAGTGAGAAATTTTATCTTGAAAGTTGATTTGTGTCATTTTCTCTGTGTCACACCCTATTCCTCAGATGTTTGCCCACGACTGGGTAATTTACGTCTACTGTAAATATAGTTGTGCTAAGTTAATGAGGGGAATTCATATGTCTCATGAATGCTAGTATTTTTCTCAAGCAAAAATTGCATATATTGGAAAGCATTTATACTTTTGCTGTTACAACTAAAACAAGATTTATGAAGGAAAGATAAGTAAGCATAAACCAAACTATATAAAAGTAGAGTAATTTTAGAGTATATCAAGATATATTGTTAATGCACATTGATACACTGGCCCATATTTTCATAATACACCCTCCTTCAAGTCCAGTCACAGGCAAAGAAAACTTGTGTTCACTTCTGACAATCTGGATTCCCTCCAACCAATCTTGTGTTTATATTCACCTTTTAAAGTTTTGCTTCAGGACAGCCTTTTGAACTGCCCAAATTCTAATGGAAAAAAACAACACGTGCATAATGTCAAATATGGCTTTTCTCTTTAAACTGAGGTGGTGGATCCATAGCCTTTCACTAGAACCTGCTCTACAGCAGGAGTTCTGAACTAGATGCAGCGAAGGAGAAACTGTTAAGAAGAAAACTGTTCCTGACCTCAGGACCTTATGCTTTTGTTGGCAAAAATAAAGTATGGCTCAAGAAGCAAGCATTTTACAGTATAGTAAATGAGAAAACAAGGTTTCTCATCTTTGTTTCTCAGTCTCTTATCTAACTAATTAGAGTCTCCTACATTCTAACTTCCACCTGGACAACCACTAGGTCACAGAGATTCCCAGAGTATGGACACCTGTCCCACTGACTCTGATCACATTCATCTCTTCCCAGCCCCTTGCAGGAAGAGAATCTCTCCACCTACCTACTTATGTTGGAACACATCTAACAAAACTTGACAGTAAATAAACAGTTACACATGGGCAAAATGAAGCACAGCTCAGGCAGTGACCCAGTCTTTGCACTAGCTCATCTCTGTACCAGACAATATAACGTACTCTCAACTACCTACTTTCTCTACATCCTCGTATCTCCTCCATAATCTAACTAAACACTGATATATCCAGGTGTGAGGGCTGCTCACGCCATTTCCCCTTCAGCTGAACATTTTTGATATTCCCTTAATACTCTTTGAAAAGGTCTTAAACTCTCTTAAAGAGCTCTAGGAGTTCTCCTTGATGTGGTGCTGTCTAACTCTGGATTTACCTCCAGATGTTACTCTTTGAATGTGCTAACAGATACCATTTAAAATACCTTGTGGTCACCCAATTTGTTACCCAGTCTTGCCTTTGGACTTTTGGATCTGCTGCTCATTTCCTATGAGCACTCATTGCTTTTGCTTCCGCTTGTGAGTTCCATCCTTTCTCCCACGATGCCACTGTAAGCACTGAAGTATCTCTATCAAATGCTCCCATAAAACCACATAGTTCTCCTGTCACAAGAATAATGAAATTGTACTTTTATGGCCAATTTACCTGTCCAGTTGTCTATGGAAAGTAACATTCCATGAGTATGGGGCTTATGTGAGTTTCTCCTTTCTATGCTAAGAGGCTATTATAGTATCTTATGCCTAATAAATACCCAGTAATGATTTGTTGCAGTGAAATTCATAAATAAACAATTTGTGGTACAAATTAAATGCATTTGTGTCCTTGAAGGAAAAAAGTCAATGTTTATTAAGCATTTCTTGTGCATGAGGCTTTATGCCCAGCCTGTACCAAGGTGAATATCATCAAATTCCTGTCATTGTAGAACTCTGATAGGCATATTAGATTCTTATTGTTTCCCCTTTCCATAAATTGCCACACTTGTTGAGAATCTCCCAGGAAACGCTTGAGAGAAACCAAAATTTTAACCCAGATTTGAATATGTGGAGTTAACTGAAAAAGATAAGAATCTTCTTTTGAAATGCAGTGTAATGAATCTACTAGAAAAAATTTGGGTGGGCCTTTCATGAGGATTCATAACATGGAAGAGGATGTGGAAGGTCTTGAGACAAAAAGGCAGAGCAGATTTGCTGGAATAGAGAATATCTGGTTGCTGTGTAAAATGTTGTATATAGACGCTGTTACTGAGGTCTGAGCTAGAGAATGGAATTTGGAGAAATGATGACTTTGAATAACTGAGCGCTGATCAAGTAGGAAAAAAAATTATTCTCAGAGACTGGCACACAATAGCCAATAATTGTTATTTTTCATGCAAGATCTATTATGATAATTTTTAAAATATGATTTATGAAATAAAAATGAGAAGATTTAAATTATAGTGAAAAATGGAAAGCACATTAAAACATCACCAGTCCCCATAATGACCATAAATTTCAGAATCTAGTAATTTTAGTCCTTAACATTTCTGTGAAATGTTCATGCTGTGATAAACAACTTCAGTCTTTGTTTTGTATAAAAATGTTAAAAGATATCATATTCTAGAACTTCGTAAGATTTTTATATTTTGAACACACAGAGAAACTTTCAAACACATTCATAAATGTTGTTGTCCTTATCTGTCTGAAATTATTTAAAGAGGATGCTAACTTCCTAATCAGCATTTGCACTGCAGATAGAATAAACAGTTAGGGGCCTTCACTGAAGCAGGGGAGATTAGTGAAAAGTCTAAGAAAACTCTTCCACATATTATTATGGATTGCTGAGAACATTTATTTAGGATCTCAAAGGGGAAGTTTATGAAAGTCATAAAAGTATCGCAATGTATAGCTGAAAATGATTTTAATATCCCTGGAATTTTTAAAGAGAAAATTGGTTATTTTATTTTTTATTTATTTATTTTTTATTATCTTTATGGGTACATTACATATATGCATCATGATTTCACTCCATAATGGGCATTTGTATCACTATAAGACACAACTTCATTCTCATGTTTTTCCCATAGACCTACCCATCCTACCTCCCCCCCATATACATAAAATTTGTTTCTTTACTTTTTTGTTATAATCTCATTATTTTTCACCCTTCACCCTATTTTACTTTGAGAATTTTCTATTTTACAATACATAACATACAATTCTAGGACTCATTTACATCTTTATTTTCTCATACCGGAGAAAAGATGCGATATGTACCTGTCTGTGACCTATTTATTTCACTTATGAGGATATCCTCAAGGTATGTCCATTTAAGTAGAAATGATTCAAACTTATCATTTTTTATGGCAGAGTAATACTCCATTCTGTAGAAAAACCACAGCTTTTTTATCCAGTCTCCAGTTGATGGACACTTGGGTTGTTTCTAAGATGTAGCAATCACAAATTGGGCTGCTATACACATGGGTGCACATATGTCACTGTGATATGAGTCTTTTAATTCTTTTGTGTATGTACATAGCAGGGCAATGACCAAATGGGACCTCCAATCCTAGCTTTTTGAGGAATCTCCAAACTGATCTCCACAGGGGTTGTACGAGTCTACAGTCCCACCAACAGTAGAGAAGGGTTCCTTCTTCTCTGCAACCTCGCCAACATTTGCCGTTGGCTGATTCTGAGATGGCAGCCATTCTATGTGGAGTGAGATGAAATCTCAATGTTGTTTTCATCTGCATCTCTCGAATGACTAATGATGTTGAGCATTTCTTCATATGCTTCTTAGCTGCTCTTACTTCTTCCTCTGAAAAATATCTGTTCATTTCAGATGACCATTTTTGAAATGGGTCTTTAAATTTGGGTGGGCTAATTTTCCTGAGCTCTTTATATATTCTAGATAGTAGCCCTTTGTCTGAGGAACAGCTGGTAAAGATTTTTTCCCACATTGTTGGTTGCCTTTTTGCTATGTTGGTGGTTTTCTTTGCTGTGCAGAAGCTTTTTAAAAGAATGAAGTCCCATTTGTTGATTTCCTCAGCCAATTCCTGTGCTATAGAAGTTTTGTTCATGAAGTCTTTCCTTAAGTCAGTGTCTTCGAGAGTTTTATCTAATCTGTTTTGCAACAGGTTTAGAGTGTCTGTTTTAATATTTAGGTCTCTTATCCACTTTGATTTTAGCTTGGTACATGGTGAAAGAGTTAGATCTAGTTTTAGTCATTGGCAAATTAAAGCCCAGTTTTTTCAGCACTATTTGTTAAAGAGGCTATCTTTCCTCCATTGAGGATTTTTGGCTCCTTTGTCAAAATGAGGTGGCTCAGTGTATCTGGAGTAGTTTCTGGATCTTCTAGTCTACTCCATTGATCCTCAGGTCTGTTGCTTTGCCAGTACTATGCCTTTTTTATCATGGTGGCTTTATAGTATAGTTTCAGGTTCGAGTTTTAATACCCCCCACCATGTCCCTGTTGCTTAGAATTTCTTTGGCTATTCTAGGTCTTTTGTGGTTCTAGATGAAAGTTTGGATTTTTTTCTCTGGATCTGTGAAATATGCTGTTGGGATTTCAATCAGGATTGCGTTGAATGTGTAGAGTAGTTTTGGGAGTATAGCCATTTTGACAATATTGGTTCTTCCTACCCAGGAGCAAGGTATGTCTTTCCATTTTTTGATATCATCTTCTATCTCCTTTTTCAGAGTGCTGTAATTTTGAGAGTAGAGGTCTTTCACCTCCTTTGTTAGATTGATTCCTAGATTTTTTTGGGGGGGGGGGTGCTATTGTGAAAGGGACTGATTCCCCAATTTCTATCTCAGTGGGTCTACTGTTTGTGTAAACAAAGGCTATTGATTTTTGAATCTTGACCTTGTAACCAGCTACATGGCTAAAATTGGCAATTAGGTCCAGCAGTTTTTTAATTGAGTTTTTAGGATCCTCTAGATAGAGTATCATGTCATCAGCAAATAATGACAATTTAACTTCTTCTTTTCCAATCTTTAT
>PVIR01029689.1:0-20850 GCA_004026965.1 Petromus typicus | reverse complement strand
GCAAGGCAGGCACCGCAACCACTGAGCTAAATCCCCAGCCCAATACTCCTCTTTCTTTTTGTCTTTTCTCTAATGGTGTCTCAACTACCCTTAGATTTTAAATACTGTAAGGTATTTAACAACCATGCATCCTGGGTTCTCAGCACCTAGAATTGCTGTAAAATTGTAAAAGGCAAAAAGTAATGATGTCATAAAACAAGCACTGCCAGTGATGGTCACAATAATGATTATATATCTGCACCGATATATACATAGCTGTGGAGCACTTTCATATTTATTGTACCATTTCAAACTCTTTTAACCCCGATGAAATTCTCATTCTAGGCTCGGCCTGGGGTGCTTTTCTTTAGTGGTCAGGAGTATATCTGGGTGTGACCTGGGAATGGAAATCGTGGTGATTTAGGAAACATTGGCACAGAAGTTGCTTTTGTTCACTGACAGAAATTCCTTCCGGCTTGCTACTCAGCTCCTCAGAAGGAGCTTCCAGCCACAAGTTACTGCATCCGTGAAGAAGAGCTGGTCTGACTGTGTGCTGACGTCGCTTTCCCACTGGGGGATATTACATGACTAGGAACTTAATTCTACTTGGAGAAATTAAGAGTTGCATCCTCATTAGGATGAAATCAGGTGACCAGAGGGCCACGCCTTGACTGAATCCTTTCTGCATTCTGAAAGAGGAGACAGTCCTACCGACTCACACGTGTGTGTTCCTGGCGGATGAGAGTTTGGGTCTGAACTGCTTGAGCAGCATCAGCCAACATATCCAGCTGGAACTGTCGTCAGTTTCAGAAAGCCATTTCTGGGGGTGCATGGAGATGACAGAGACCGTTCGCGCTACTGGAACTTCCCTCCTTTGTCCAGGTAAAGTGAACTGGAGTGAAGACAGTGGGAGCCACCTGTGAGCGACAGCTGAGATAGCAGAGATAGCAGTCTGAGAGGCGCGCACTGAACGCGCGCTGTGCTGTGGGGAGTCTGCTGCACTGTCACTTAACTTGATCCTCCTGGCCGGCACACCGGGCAGATGTTAGTGGCCCAGTTTAATTGACTGAAGAAACTGAGGCTAGAAGAGAAGTAGCAAGCTCTGGGGCGGGTCCTGCCACTTTTCTGCTGGAAGGTGTCTAGTCCAAAGAGAGGAAATTCTTGGAGGAAGACAGGGCATTTGTATGATGGTGGTGACCATGCCTCGAGTGCTGAGGATAATGAACATTTAGCTTGTAGGGAAAGAAAGTCCCTTCTCTTCCTGCACCTGCCATCTCGAGGTCCCAAAGGTCAGAGCAGAGGCATCTTGACTCCAGAGTCACTTGGTTTATTGCTACTTCCTCAGAGCTTCCTGTGGCCTAAGCATTCTGCTTGCAGCCTCACTAGCAAGACAAGTTTTCTTTCCATTTTGCAATTCATAAAACAGTCTCTGAATATTTGGGTCATTTTTACAGTGTCCTAATCTTACAGAGCAGTAAAGGAGACTAGGAACTGAGGGTGGCCTGGCATTTGAGGTTCTTTCCATGGGGCCAGAGTGCCAAGTCCATCCAGGCTGAGAGCGTCATCTCTGGGAATACCGAACACTCAGACTGTCTGATCCCTCCTCAGGTGAGTGAGGACCTGGGCTCCGCACTTGGAAGGTTCCTTAAGAGATTCTAACGTGTGGTCATGACTGAGAACCTTTGCCGTGTGCTACCTGTATCCATCCTGCTGAACATAAAAAAGAGTGCTGTGGCTGTGTGATTAGCTTCTTTTGGCTCTTGTGATAGAACTGGCCCTTCTTCATAGCTTTTTTATGTCAGATCAATACCTGATCATTAATACAGGCTATTTAATTGTTCAAGAATTAGAATAGGAAAGAGATTTTCTGATATGGGGTAAATATAAGAGAGAAGATCAGAAGGCATATACAGAATGTGCATTCATTGTGATGGCAGGTTCATCCTTCTAGTGAGATGGAAATGGAATTAGTAGTCTTGAAATTCAGGGCTCATGTCCCTACAATCCCAGAACACCTTGCTCTTAAATTTTGCTTACAGAATCTTAGGTGGGTGGAAAAGAAACATTTTTCATTTGGATCAATGGATCCCTGCCCTTGTTGTGAGTACACATAGGTAATTATGATCGTAGTTTCCAGCACCAGACTTCTATAGGCAAGCTGGTGTTCTGCGTGGGACGGTGTAACACCAGGGAGGTATAGACTGTTCTACACTTTGACCATGCTCAGAAGCATGGAACAAAGGATCCTATGAGTAAATTTTTCCAACATTTGTAAAATAAAAGATCCCAATGTACATAATATTCTTCTAGTTATTCCTCCTTACCCCTGATATCCTTTCCAAATTCTAAACACATAGCAAAAAAGTATGGAATAAAATATGAATTCTGAGGCTCATCTATTCCAAAAGTAGAGGATACAGTTTTGTTTTTAGATTCTCTGAAATGAATATCCTAGGTCATATCAGGGTGCTATGTATAAAAAAATGTACCTAATGATTTGCTTTGGTAATTAGGATGTGAAATTAATTTCAAATTAGGAATTACCCCTAAGAATATAGTCTCTGAATTTATGGGACCAGTATTTGGTGTGACGATTTAGGTGTATTCAAACTGAGAATTGGCTTTGTAGTAGAATTTTTTATTCAGATGATACATATTTTTGGAATTAACTATAAATTATGAGAGATAATAAAACATATGTGCATACTAATTGTATGAAAGATAACTAGATATGCAGACACCTGGATATAACTAGTATATCCATATATCTGTCATTCAATTATTCCAGCCTCTCATGCCCCTAGAAGACATTACTACGTGAATGTTGCACTTTTTCTCCATTCTGGTTGAGCCTAGACATAAGGTCCAAAATATTTTTCATACTACGACCTAGGCAGGGACTAGAAGCAATAGGTTTCACTCCACCTCAAAGGATAAGATCAGTTTTCTAAAACTATTATGGAGACTTAGAGTTTACAAACATTCATATCCAGTACCTTGATAATGTTGCTCTTTGTGAAACTAAAAGCTTAAAAACATACAAGGCTGTGGTAATTATAAGGAATAGAGTAGAGTTTCTCATGTGCATTTTGAATGTTTGATACATATTAAGAGTGTTTCAAAAATATACTTCAACGTTGCTGCCCCCCGTAGGGGTAGTGTGTGTTTTTCTGAGGCTGTATTAACGCTTGCTTATTTCAAATGTGAATGGTTTATTTTGTAATCCCCCAGAACAAGCTTTAGATTTGTCTTGCTCCTGTTTTTCTAGTCGCTTGAGGTTCAGCATTAGATTGTTTATTTGAGCTTGCTCTGTGTTCTGGATGTAGGCATTCACTGCTATGAATTTTCCTCATAGAACTGCTTTCATTGTGTCCCAAAAATTTCTGTATGTTGTATTGGCATTATCATTTAGTTGTAAAAACTGTTTAATTTCTTCTGTGACCCAGTGGTTGGTCAGCAGAGTGTTGTTCAGTTTCCATATTTTGTGAGCGTCCTGGTTTTTCTTTTGCTATTTAGCTTCAATTTCAAGGCATTGTGTTCTGACAGTGTACAGGGGATAACTTCAATCCCTTTGCCTTTACTTAAACCTGTTCTATGAACTAGCACATGGTCTATTTGGAGAATGATCCACGAGCAGCTGAGAAGAATGTAAATTCTGACTTTGTGGGGTGAAATACTCTGTATAATCCCCAGAATTGGAGGAGCCGGTTTGGAAGACACAGGTTGAAATCTTACAGTGCAGGTCTAGGAAGTCAGAGCGCAGTCCTCCCACAGCTCAGGGCATCCTGTCTGTGGACTTCTCAGTGTTTCTCATGGCTTTGGTGCCCGACCAACACAGGACTCTAGTGGTATGAGCTACAGGTGCTTTTGCTGGAAGCCTTATCTTTAGAATTGAACATAAAATTATGGTCAAATTTTCTCTTGCGTCTTGTGAGTCATATGATTTTTCCTTCATCTGAGGAGCTGTGTGCTGTTTAAGTTTCAGCTTAGGGGATTATATCCAGATCCCCAAATTCCAGCTACGTTTGTGTAATTGTTTCTCCTCTTGCTCCCAGTAAAGCTGTACTGGTGAAGGGTAACTGTGTCATTCCTGATAGACATGGGCTGACGTCCTCTGGCACGTGAAGCTCCTCTATTGAATAGCATCGTGTTGCTCACATTGACACTCATGTAATGGTGTGCCTTATAATATATGGGATGCTGTTTTCTTGTCACCCTCCAACTTGTAACTTTTTTTTTTTTTTTAGGGTTTTTTGGTTTTTTTCTTTTTTTTTTGAGACAGGGTCTCGCTTTGTAGTTCAGGCTGGCCCTGAGCTCAGCCTCCAACTCACATCACAGCAATCCTCCTGCCTCTGCCTCCTGAGTGCTGGGATTACAAGCGTGAGCCACCACGTTCAGCACTGTGGTATGTGGTACTGGTTGCTGCTGGGGGTGAGTCTCCACACCCAGTATTATTATGTGGTTACTGGGATTGAACCCGGGTCCTTGCACTTGCAAGACAGGCGCCGGAACCACTGAGCTAACTCCCCGGCCCCATTTTTAGTTTTTTAAACAACACACACACGCATATACAGATTGAAGAGCCTGAAAACTAGGTGTGCGAAGGACATACAACAGAGAATATATGTGCATTATAAAGGTTGGAATATTTCCCTGCAGCTTGTTACAGAGTAAGTTTGTTGTCTCCTGCTTGACGTGATTGTAGTGGTAGTAATAGTCTAAGCAGCACCCACTTATGTAGTATTCCTGTGTGCTATTTTAAACATTCTTCATGTTTTACATCAGTTTATCTTCACAGTTTATCTCTGTGTTAGACCACCTGTAAGATGACCTGTGATGTGGTGTTCGTGCCCTTCGTGTACTCCTTAAGAGTAGGCTGCATGTATGTATATATTCATGCACACACACAGAGTTTTGTACACATACACATAGATATAGATTCTCAACGTGTTTGTGAAATGGAGTATGGGGTTTCTTCTTGAGTACACACACTCTATCTTTGGTTTATAATGAGAGAAGCAGCTGCCATTTAGAAATGTTTATGTGTAAATATTGTATCTTTTCTCCAGTATGAGAAAATGAAGATGTAAATGAATTCTAGAATATATAGTAGATATTGTGAAATAGAAAATATTCAAAAGGAAATGGGGTGTAGGGCTAAATAATAAGGGGGAAATAACATGATGATAATAAAAAAGGAAACAACGCTGATGTATGTAGGGAGTGGGAAGTTGTAGGGTAAGTGGGGGAATGGGAAAAATGAGAATTAAGTTGTATCATATATTGGTACAAATTCTCATTGTTGAGAATGTGTATATACAATCACGATGTGTATATATAATGTACCAATAAAGATCCAAAATTAAACAAAAATAAAAAAAAAATAAAGAAAAGGAACGGGACCAGCCCTGCATGTAACCCCACCAGTGGTGAGTCAGGAAGAAACTCTGGTCTTTTACCTTGGGGGTCTTCAGATGAGAGTGCAACCCCTAGAACTCACAAAGGACCTGGTGTATTAGTTAGAATGGACTCTCAAGTTATGACCACGCTGATAAATGAACAACTTGTGTTAATTAGGTTTGTGGAAGATTCGTCTGCCTCTTGTTATCTATAGTGTGTACCCAGGTAAACATCTGGATCTCAGCTGTACTGACTTATTTACCACTAGCCCTTGGAAACCAGTCAAGTTTGTAAGTCAAGGATCCATGGAACTTTGCTGTTCCTGAGACAAAACACCTATGGTTTCAGAAATTTCATTCTGCAGTTGGCTGGCCAAGTGATGAATGGGCATGGCAGAAGGGCCTGGTTGAGGAAAGCTGCACCCACGTGTTGGGGAGGAAAGCAGAGAGGGAGGAAGAAGGGAGAGCGAGGGACAAGAACACACACTTTCCTGTCACCTCCAGTGACCAGCCTGCCCCCACTAGGCCTCACCTGACGGCACATTGATAAACTCCAAACCCACCAGTGCGTCCATCCACTGGGCCTGAGTAATAAGGACACTGGTGAATCTCAGACCTGAACCAGAGCAGCCAGAGCCAAAGGCACCCATCTACTTTGCATCTAGATTCATGGATCACAGAAAGTAGGAAAATAAATGTTTTAAGCCATAAAATTTGGTAAACATCAGCAGATAGAGACTTTTGGTTTGTGGAGATGGATATATTTTCAATAACAAGTCTGTAAATGTGGGATTGCCTTTGGAATCAAGTATAGGCAGAGAGCAGAAAGGCTATAGAATGTCAAGAATGAAAGCTTGAAGTACTCTGACCATATTGTTCGTATCATTTTGGACACTGAAGATAGGGAGGGTGATAAGTTGCATCCTGCAGAATGTGGAGATCCTCAGAATTCAGCTGGCAGGCTAGCTGGCTGGGAAAGTTGGTCAGCTACAAATACATACTGCCTTTCATTGATGGAGAAGAAGAGGGTGAGAAGAGATGAGGAGGAGGAGGACAGTGATGCTGACTAGGGGGTAGAATTCCGATTCTCTGGCCCTGAGACCCGCCCAGGCTGCTTTCCAGCTCGCCCACAGCACCTCTCAGACCGGCGACTCTCGCTTGCTTCCTGTGTTCTCCCACGGCGCTGTGCGTGTCAGCACTGTAACCTGGCAGTGTGCACTTGAGGAACGGTGCCCAGGAGCCACACCTGAGGTGAACTGTCTGCACCTGGGCCTGATCTACCCAAGATTCTGGTCTTGAGCCGATGATGTCATTGTGTGAAAATGTTTAGGGCCCTGGACAATGGGTGGGTGTGGTGTCTGTGGAGAAGAGGTAAATCTTGGGGTGGGGTAGAACCAGACACACGACCTCGCTAGGCAGTCTCTGAGGTGATCTGTCTACTGAGATTTCTTCTCTTAAGAGTGCATTGGATTTAGTAGTTCATTTTTAATAAATAAAAGTGTTGCAGAGGGGATAGGATATTACTCGTAAGGTTTTTAAAAAGTGGCTTTTATCCTAAGTTCTCTGATTTGACTCTCTCGGCTCAGTTGCTCTGGGGGCAGCAGCTATGGTGAGGAAGTCAAGGTAGGGAGAGCAGAGCCGGTCAGCATGGAGCCTGGAAACCGATCTCCGGCTCTGCCGATCAGATGTGAACTACTGCAGCCACTATGCAGGTCAGTCTGGAGCCTCCCCAAAAACTGAAAGTAGAAATTCCATTTGACCCAGCGGTTCCCCTCGAAAGCATCTCCCCGAAACAGTTAAAGACATCATGTTACCGTGATGACAGCAGCACAGGTCACAAGGGCTAAATCTCAGAAGTGGCCCAGATGCCCGTTACGGAGAAGTGGATGAAGACAAGGTGATATTGATAGACAGTGGAGCAGGGATCCACCAAAAAGAAGAGTAAATTTGAGTCATTTGTAGGAAAATGGGTGCACCTGGAGACCATGGTGTTAAGTAAGATAAATCAGACAAGCCTAATTATTTTGTGGTTTCTTTAATATGAGAAACCTAAACCATAGTTTAAAGAGCAAAATAAAAGATAATAAAAAACAGGGATATGAGTCTTTTGCAAGAGGGAGACGAAGAAATGGTGAGGGGCATGGAGACTGAAGAGAATGCAGATGTGTCATTACATGTGTCAACTCCCCAGGGGATGTCATTGTTATACAGCGAAAACATGCATGTAGAAATTAAAGATATTGTTAAGACTTTCAGATGAGACCTCTGCCCTGGACAGTAGCCCAAGGGCAGAGACACCTTGCCTTAGAGACTCGGCTAAGCTTAGCTTTTCATGCTGCTGCATAAGATGAGATAGATGGATTCTCGTCAGGTGGATGATGGTGATTATTTGACAGAATAATCTGGGGCAGAGAGCACCTGGGATGTGGGGCGAATGGATGTGGGCGCTGCAGCCGGGAGAGGCTGTGCCCGCTGGGATGTGGGGGGGATGGATGTGGGCACGTCAGCCGGGAGAGGCTGTGCCCACCAGGCTTCGGGTGTGTGAAGACCCCTGTCAGTGGTCAGCAGTTTTCCTGGTTCCTCCAAATATGTGTTGATACAAAAGGGGCCTCTTTGTATGAATGCCCACCCCATGGGTGCTGATGGACATCACTTTTATTCGCTCTTTAAGCAGCTCTGCTGAAAGAGTGAGGAAAGCACTGATAATTGAAACTTATTTTTAAAAGCTAGGGCTGTCTGAGGGAAGAAGTCGATGTAGGCTGGGGGTGTACCTCAGCACCCTGCGTCCCACGCCTGAAATGAAATGCATCCAGGGAAGAATCCCGACGTGTAGACATGCCTGTGTGATTCTAGCACCGCCCAAACGGCGCTGTGTACGTTGTGTCAGCGTGACCAAAATCTTATGAAAAATACAGATCCTTTGGCTCTACCCTGAGGTGCACAGAGTCAGCCTTCTGGGGCTGGGCCCTAGAATTTGAGTTTTATACACACTATAGTTCGAGAAGCGCTTGTGGGCCTGGATCATAAATTTGATTAACTTTGTCCTAAGTTTCTGAAATATACAACTTTAGCACTTTTGGCAACAATTGCTTGTTCACACAGAGAATATTTCTCTTCACACCTCATTTTTTTGCCTGTGAAGTAGTGATCTTTGAAATGTGGTTTGTAAAATATCACTTAAAAGGGAAAGTTCTTAACAGAATAGATCGATGCTTATATATTTCCCCCCTGTGGACTCTCATATAATTCTGGCTCTCTGGAGATTAATGTATCTTTCATTTAAAAAACACTGTAAACATTACTAATTGAAACAACCTCAGAATTTAAATTCATGGTGGGAACCGAAATTCTATCCTTAAATCTCCTCCTTTTGAAACAAGTCATTGTCAAATCACCCTGGAAAAGTGTACCTTTCTGTGCAGTTAGAAAACAACGATTAGAAGGTCTTATAACTGCTCATTATAGATAACATGTTATTTATTTATGTAGCTTCCCAGATGATGCTATTTAAAAGAAGAAGCTATCTCCATATCTATCTGGAGGGCTTCTCCTTAATTGTCAGTTGAAGTGTGCCAGGAAATTATTCTGCCATTTTTATGCTATTTTGAGCTTATTGCAGATGTGGAGCCTCATGTTAAGACTGGAACATTCTTAATCTTTCCTGTCTCCTAAAACAAGAAGATAATAAACACTTCTGACAAACTGTAACCAGGAACCGGCTGGGTACTAATGAATGGGTCAGAGGTGACTACTGGGACAGTTCTGAAGAACATTCCTAGCTTAGAATCGCAGCTGCTTGAAAGGGCTGATAAAAGACATGGGCAGGAGGAAGGCAGATCAAAGAGGCCATGAGTTGACACGGCCTTCAAATCCACAGCGCTTGTTTTCTCTTAGTACTCAGTAGGCTGGGGGCCCACAGTCACTGGGGAGACCTGGGCTTGCAGAACCCCCCTGCTACCCCATGGGAAAGGGAAGAAAAATTCTCAAGTCGCGGGCCGGGGAGTTAGCTCAGTGGTTCCGGCGCCTGTCTCGCAAGCGCAAGGACCCGGGTTCGATTCCCCGGTAACCACATAACAATACTGGGTGTGGAGACCCACACCCAGCAGCAACCAGTACCACATCCACAGTGCCGGGCGTGGTGGCTCACGCCTGTAATCCCAGCACTCGGGAGACAGGGGCAGGAGATTGCTGTGATGTGAGTTGGAGGCTGAGCTCAGGGCCAGCCAGAACCACAAAGCGAGACCCTGTCTCCAAAAACCTAAAAAAAAAAAAAAAAAAAAAAAAAAAAATTCTCAAGTCGGATTTGGGGACTCTTCTGCTGAGCCCTGATCTTGAGGAAGTCCTAGATGACGGAGTGGCTGCTGTGGGAGTGGCCTCCCCTGGGTCTCATCAGGAGGCGGAAGCTGCTGTCCTGGTTTTGCCCACTTTCTCTCCTGCCCTGCGCTGCAAGGACGGAGACCCCCACGCCATTTGCCACATCCTTCCTCCTGGCTCACTGAGGGAACGAGAGGGCCGCCGTAAATCCTGCAGTGTTTGGTCCCTGCCCCCCACCTCCTGCATGTTGCCACATAAAGGCTGTTTATTCTTTTTTTAGGCTAACAAGTATGTCTGTGTGACTAGACCCAGACACATGTTGGACTTGATTTTTACATATGGAATATGATGTTAGTGAACATCAATGATATTTCATGGAAATGCTTATTTACTAAGAAGAGCCTTAAAGCAAAGGAATTTTTTTAAAAAGATAACTTTTCCAACAAAAATATGCACAGAATTATGATTTTATGTGAGATAAACTGTCCTTTCTCACTGTGAACATGACCCGGAATGTGGCCTTCCCTTTTTACTCTCAGACATTATTTGGTGTCTCCTGTCTCACTGGTTTGGTTTTCTGGGGTCAGCACTGAGTCACTCAGTCCCTGACTCCTGAGCTGGAGAACGGATCCATCTTGCCTCCCTTTCTAGCCTCCTTTCTTTTTGTTTTCTGGGTTCTTCCCTCATCTTCTTCCCCTTCTTTTCTCTCTTCCTTTGTCTTTAAACATTTTTGTGTGACTTAGTCATTCACTGATGTGATTGGTTTGAAATCCGCTGTAAACTGCCTGTTTTCTAAAACTACTTCCAAAATATTTCTGGATTTCTACTTCAGGAAAGTTTAATCTGTGTGTGCATGTGATGCATAACATGCATGTTGTTGGAAATAAAGGCTTTCAAGTTGTAGGCTGCCCCGGAACCAGTACAGGGATTGCTGGGTCCCCTTCCAGAGTCTCTGACATTGGTTGGGGGGGGGTGTGGCCAGAAATTGCATTTCTAGGAACTTCTCTCATGATGGCGCCATGCTGGTCCTGTTGGTCTGGAGATCATGGTAGAAAGCACTAACCTGGGACAGAGAACCCCTCTTATATATTTCTGTGTCCCCATATTACCCACCAGAGTAGATGTTCAGTAAGTTTTTTTTTTTTTTTTTTTAGGTTTTTTGAGACAGGGTCTCGCTTTGTGGTTCAGGCTGGCCCTGAGCTCAGCCTCAAACTCATATCACAATCCTCCTGCCTCTGCCTCCCGAGTGCTGGGATGACAGGCGTGAGCCACCATGCCCGGCACTGTGGTATGTGGTACTGGTTGCTGCTGGGTGTGAGTCTCCACACCCAGTATTGTTATGTGGTTACCGGGGAATCGAACCCGGGTCCTTGCGCTTGCAAGACAGGCGCCGGAACCACTGAGCTAACTCCCCGGCCCCCTGTTCAGTAAGTTTTATTGGTCTTTTTCTCCTTTTTACATTTGTGTGCCTTGTTATAACATCCTCATGCCCTACTGTACTCTTACTTCCTGTATTTTCTGCCTCTCCTTCCTCAGAGTAGGAGGGAGAAGTGAAAGTTGAGTGTTTATTTGCGGGAGCTGGTTGTCTCCAGTGCTTTTCCTCTCTTGCTCCTTCAGTGTTATCCTATTCAACTCATTTTCTACACACAGAGAACAGAACCTTCGTTCACCTGTTGCCCATCCACTTACTTCTTGGCTCTCTTGTGGTGTCACTGAAATTCTCTTCAACGTAATTCCTCCACTCTCTCCCACTCAGACCCTTGTGAGTCACACTCCTTCTTCAGACTCTCCTTTTGTGTTCTTCAGTGCTCATGCTGCTTCCTCTCCTTTCTGTAGATTCTCAGGGCCTGATTCACCTGGTTACCTGTTGTTTCACTCTGATATTCTCCAAGTTTCTGCCTTCTGTCTGCCTGTTATTTCTTTCCACCTTCCTATCTGTCTTTATTCATTTCGTCTGCTCTCATGATTCAATGTCCATGCAAAAACTCACATTTCTATCTCAGCTGCACAGTTTGCTACCAAGCTCCTTGTCCATAGTTTTCTCTGGCTCTTGGAAATATCTATTGGACTTGTCATTGGGATCTTAATGCAAACATGTATAAACCAAACTCCTCATTTCTTTCCTTTTATTTTAAATCTGTATTTCTTCTTGAAATCATTATATTTGTGAAGACAAGCACCATTTTTGTAGTGACCATAGTACCAAATTTTAGTATTATCTTGGGTGATTTTCTCTTTTTTAATCCACATCTTCAAATCCTATAATATTTTCATCTCATTTATGTTTTAATTTTACTCTCTCTACCCTGACTTATACCTTGTTAATTCACATTTGAATTATAGCTACCAAGACTGTATATGTAATTTTGTTATTTATTTTATCTCTTTTTCTACCAGTTTGGGACATGCCAAACACTTCTTGTAAAATCACACAAAAGTTGTATACTCTTCTTCTCTGGAAATGTCAGTATCTCTTCACATTGTAATAAATTTAAAATTTCTTGGTTTGATAATCGCTGTACTTGAGTTTTCACTGCCTGTCCTTTGATACCTAGTCCATATCCTTCCTCCTGATTAAATTATTATTATAAATAAAAAGCTGCATAAGAAGAGAACTCATTATTTTTCAGAGCAGTTTCTCTGCTTCCCAGTTTCTCAGCTGAGAAAAGTACTTTACAAGGCCAGAGAGATGAATGAAGCGTATTAATGCTGCCTCTTTCTTGTGCACCCTGACGTTTAACAGAGGCAAAATGATGTGCTTGGATTGAATTTGGGACTATTCTTTCTATAGATGGGTCCCATGGCAACCAGAAGGCCTGAGAAATAGATCAAATTTTAGCTGTAGAGGATCAAATTAAAGAGGCCACAAGTGCCACTGGGTGTTCTTAATGTTTTTTCATAGAAACAAGATTTTCCCAGTTAGTTGCCTTGAAGCTTGAAATTTCGAGTAAAAACCAACTGAATGCATTTTTCATCCCTTTCAAAGGGAGAAGCAGAAAGGCCTCCTTCACCACAGAGACCACAGTGGTGGGAGACCGGGAGGTGGAGGAACGTCACCCGGGGTGCAGCCCACTTATCTGGGTGCTTCTTTTTTTTATTGAAATCTTTATTGGTACATTACATACAAATATCATGATTGCACCCCACAATGAGAAGTTGTACCCGTATATGACCACAACTTAGTTCTTATTTTTTCCCATAGCCCTAGCCACCTTACCACCCCTCATACGCATAAACTTTGCTTCCTTTCTTTTTTGTTATAATCTCATTATTTTTTCCCCTTCACCCTATTTCAGCTTCTGTATAAGTGTCTTGTTGCAGCCCTTCTCTGACTTGCAAAGTCTGGTTCAAGGTCCTCATGCTCAGCGAGGACTGCTCTGTTCATCTTACTTTGAAGTGCAGTCTCTCTCCTTGGAATACTCTTAGCTCCCCTCCCCACTCTTTTCCCAATACACTGCTATCACCTCCTCACCTCTCTTGTAGTTTCCCTGTGTATTGTGGTCATTGTATCTGCTAATATTAAAGCTCTAAGAGGACAGATGCCAGTGAATATTTTATGCTAATGATGAGAATGTTATCTGAGATTACTTTGGGCTTAGGAATTAATAGGTGCTCAGGAATTATGTTTGATTTAAGGAAATTAACTTTTTCAAAAAGTAACTTGTGTGTCCAGTGCATACTAAGAGCTATGCTAGACAAGGTGTCTCGTACAGAACACAGAGCTGCTTCCTTCCTCCCTCTGGTTTACAGTCTAGCCAAACGAAACAAACACTTGAATTACAGTAAGTGTCCTGCTACATGGGGGACGGTGTTTTAGAGGCCAGTGAAGGCACCCTGAATAAAGAGGACCTAGCCGAGACCTGGGGTGCTCACGGAGAATGCGGAGGTCTCCTCCAGGCACGATCCTAACACCCTACGTTCTGGGAGCTGCAGGAAGCTGAGGCAGGAAAGAGGCTGGAGAGACCTTTTCTAGCCTCGCTGTGGAGTTCTCTTCTTTTCTGAAGATCAATGAAGTCTTAATACACTTTCCCTGTAAACAATTACATATGAGAATGTGAACATCTCTAGTTCACTCTGCTTTTCGGTGCACTGGAAAAGTACTTTGTAAAGAAACGTTTTCAGTTGAAGTAATTGTAGGTGCAACATTACATTCTTACTTTTTAGTATTTGTGGCTTATGGGACAGTCACAGTTCTGATCATGTTATTTTTGGTTTGGAATTAGGCAAGAGCTGTTTAATATTCAGACTGCTTAAAACGGTATGGTGCATCTTAGCACTAATCTCCAGAGTAAGCAGATCAAGGATTATTGGGGAAGCAAAAAAAAAAAAAAAAAAAAAAAGTTTTAGAATGCATCAGGTATCTGTTCAGTAAGGACCGACAGCCACGTGGGTTTCAGTGAATTGTGTGTTGAGATGTTCCCAGTCTCACACATACACCAAAGCTCCGACCGTGATACCGAGGCAGAAGTCTGCCCGAAAATTCTCCTTCCTGCCTTCTTTCAGAGTTCCCTGATGGACATGTTAGCGTCCTCCTCTCACGATCCCTGGGGGACAGTCTATTTCCTTCCTCCATAGCACTCCAGGATATGTACTTCACAAGTGTGCTACTGACAAACTCGGTAGTCTCTGTGCTATCCCATCTCTTGTCTTCCTGGATGGCTGGTTATCTAGTGTCTTGTAGTACTTACTATCTATGGCTCCCATACCTCTCCAAAGCATTTTCACTTTACACAATGAAAACTGCTTTAAGTCAGTTTTCACTCATGAAATTTTAAGCTTCATAGCAGTTAAGTTGGGAAAAATCTTGTTTCTAAGGAAACAAGAATACAAGGTGGTAATTTGACTCATATAGCTAAAACTCGATCTATGTCTCAGGTCTTTTGGTTTCCGTGGACCTTTTCTTTGGTAAATGTCATGAGAGCTTTATAACCTGTGAGTTTTTGTGGCAGGCAGATCTGACTTGTGTGAGACTGCTTGTCTATTGTTCGAGCAAAACCGCCAGTGTTACAGGCAGAAGGACAGGGCACTCAGTGACGGACATTAGCGTGCTGCCTGGAGTCTTCTTTCCTAAAGAAGACTTTTACAGTGTTCAAATGTATTAAATAATTGTCAAAGCACCAAAAAACAACAGCAGTGTGTAGGTTAGGAGATGTTATTTAAATGGTGCCTTTTAGATTTCAAAGGACTTTATTTGTAGAAGACTTTTCTGGCCGCTTTGAAAAATTGCCTCCTGTTGCAGCTCAAGTACTTATGTACAAAATAGTTTGCAAGGCTTAGATTTTATGTATTTAACTAGAACTTACAATTATAACTTCTTACTTCATTGAAGTAAAATTGGTCCATGAAGAGAAACACATCCTCTTCAAATAGAAATGGCAGAAATAGCATCTGAAGATTTATGACGGATATGGCACACAATTAAAATAGGCATGTTCTCCAGGAAAAAATATCCTAGGGCCTTCCAGCCCTGACTCTACTTTTGGATTTGTCAGATCTGGCTACTTGCCAAGAGTCTAAGATATTTTAATGTAGTGCAATAGTTTATTTTGGTGATGCTTATGATAGGAGGAATCAAAGGATACCGAAGGAATGTGATGCAGAGCCTGGATCAACTTGAGGCTGGATCCGTGGATGCTGCTGAGCTGGCCTGACCCCCACCCAGGTGCCATGGCCATCACGTGAGCCTGTCCATCCCTGGACATGTCAGCCCTGCCCTTCACGCTGTGCATCCTGCGAGCCCCGCTCGTTCCTTCTGGAAGGCTCTTCCTGGGGCTGCAGGTTGGAACATTGCAACGGGGCCTTTTCCCTTCTCAAAGCCTCACGGAATCTTGGAATTGTCTGTTTTCCACACACTCCAGAACCAAAACCCAAATCAGAGCCATTCCCACTGGCATTTCAGTAAATTAGGAAATCCAGAGGGCCCTAATCACCCTGAAAAATCACCTCTCAAAGGCTTCTTAAACTCTGAATGAAAGTCTGCTTTCAGAAGCACTGACGGCATCACCTCTTGGCCTTCTGGCTGAGACTGAGTGTGGTATCAGACGCTTCAGGTCCAGTGGCAGTCAAGGCGTTTTTCAACCTGAGGGCAATTCTGTATTTTACCTTCAGCTGAGCTTTCATATCTGGTATTTTGTGTACACAGCTTCAGAAGGGGACACAGAAAGGATGGGGAATGGAGAAACTGGGGGATGAGCTAGCACGGCCAGGGAGCGGGGCTAGCTGAGACCCTGCACCAGGAGCTCCTAGCTGCTGACTTCAGATAGCTTACCAAGAGCATTTCCCCTGACCTGGAGAGGACGGACTGGATGATGAACACAGAGCGTGCAACAGTGCACTCCGATACATCACTTCTCATACAGCTGAAGGTCAGATTTATGGCAGGAATTGCCAAAGACATAGTTACGAAAAAATAAGTTAAGTTACAGGTTACTTGCTATAAAGCGAAATAGGGTGAAGAGGGAATAATAATGAGATTATAACAAGAAAGGAAACAAAGTTTATGTATATAGGGGGTGGGTAGGGCTATGGGAAAAAATGAGAATTAAGTTGTATCATGTACTGGTACAAATTCTCATTGTTGAGTGCAATCATGATGTGTATATGTAATGTACCAATAAAAATTTCAATAAAAAAACTCATGTAATTCTCATTGTGATAGTAATAAAGCTCTAGCCCCACAGCCCAGTTAAGATATTTGTGAAAAGAAAATGGACACCCAGGACTTCAGGAGTAATAGCACTGTGATTAAAAAAACAAAAACCAAAATCAAAAACCTAAAACAGGCTGTAAGTGAATTTTACAGGAACAAAATGATAGCAGATATTCTCTATTAAGAATAAATTGTGATATAATAGAATTATATTGTCATATTTTTGTAATACCATTAAGTGGTTAAGATTTGAACATACAAGTAATATTTATGTTGAAGGTTGAAAATACCTTCAGAACCATTCTATTTGCATATTAAGGGTGTATTGTATTTTATATTTCTCAGTGACAATGGCAGTGTCCTTCTATACCTTATCAGAAAAAATAACTTGTCTCAAAGAACCATAGTAAGTGAGAATTTTATACTGTTTTTTGTGGGCTTGAGAATCAACATAAGTGTGTTACTGATGTATTTTTGTTTTATAAATTTTTCTTGTTATGGGATGGACTTTGTCTGTGGAATAAATTGTTCACAAAGAGTTTTTCTTCTCCCCATAGTATATGTCAAGTGCATGTTGGGGGGAATAAGAAGCAGCTCCGTGGAGATGTGGAGCCATGGAAATCCAGGAGGGAACAGTCGTCTTGTTTCAATCTGTTTTGCCTGCTGACTCCTACAGAGCAAATAATGATGTTAAAAGTATAGTTTTAGTTTATCCATTTAGCATCTTTATTGCTGAAGAAGGTAAAAGCTGGTTAAGAAGAAAAGTTCACTGTGAGGATATTTGCATATTCACCTAACTAGTCAGATACCCAGATTACATAGTTTTTCTCTTGTTACATAGAAATTTTCAATCTCTTTAGGTCTATGTTACTAAATATAGCTATGAAGAACATAGATGGTTTTAGCATATAACCTTTCCCCAGGGAAGTTCTGATTATTATGCTGGTGTTTGACATTTATCTGGTCTGGCATTTACCAGGACTGTTTTTACCTATTGTCGTTCATGTGCTATTGAAAATGAACCAGGGTCTCATTCAGAAGTGTGCGAGCAGGTGCAACAGACAGATCTTTTCTCTGTGCTGAAATCTGAGGCAGAATGAGTGATAAATCGCCTCTTTTTCCCAACTCTTCCTAGTAGCGAGGTGACTAATGCTCCCCAGGACAGCATGCTCTCTCTTATAAAATGCCCCCCTTTGGGACCTGAGCAAAAGGCAAGAACCAGGGGTCCTGGGCTTAAATGGTGATGGAAGGAGTTCTTCATGGTGTTGTCCCTGCTGGACATGTGACTTTCCAGCTAAGTGGGCCACGGGCCCTGCATGCAAGAGGTAGAAAGCCACCAAGCCGCCAGGGTGGAGGATCGGTGGGAAGGAATTTTAGATGAAGTACAGTTTGTCTAAATTCAGATTAGTTATAGATGAAAAAACATACAAAACAGAGGTCGAGGAGTCTTGCCATCAGGCTTATAAAGCTTAATCTGAATGCTCTTCCTATACTGACTTTTGTCAGTTCCTCTGTCAAATGAATATCTAAGTATTTGTTTTATCCACCTCATGTTAACAGAGACAACTTTTACAACTTAAATTGTTCATAGTAACAGCTATTATTTGGGCTACATTTTTAAAACGTGGGGTATGAGTGAAATAAAAACTTTTATTTGGAGATTAGACTTAGGGAAACCTAGAGCTTGATTTCAGTTGTCAGAAGAATGAGGTTCAGTGTGTGACTGTTTAGTAAGGGAATCCAAAAACCTGAGGTTGGGCTTAAGTTATGTTATTTTGTGTCAATACTTTAAAAGATTTTAAAATCAAACCTGTTTGACACCAGTTGAAGTTTAAAGTTTAAAAGTGTAGCTTAATGAAAATGTGTACAAAATACTCTCGGTGTTTCCTGTTGTTTAGGAGGCAGCTGGGATGTGGGGAACCGTGTGAGAGCAGAGGGCCTCTGCCCCCAGGACAGGGAGCCGCAGTCCTGCGCAGGAGGCCTGCGGTGGCCGAGGCGATTCGGCCCGCAGCTGCGGACTTTGCTGTCCCTGTGCTGCAGACTCCGTCTCCATTTCAGATAAATGGCTGTTTTCCTGAATTCATTTTGCTCATTTATTTCCATTTTTTTCTTGTGTGAAAAGTGAAGCTAGAGCTATTAATGTGTTAGTTCTGTTCTCAGGACAATTTTGTAAATATTTAGGAGTGCCAATTTCACGTCAATGTTATTAGCTAAGTTAACTAGGAAAATCAAGCACATTCCAAGAATATTGTGGCTATTTTTTAAAAAGAAAGGGTTAGAAATTAATTCTGTTAAATGTGAAACACCGGACAGTGTTGTAAATACTCTTGTACATTTGGTAAAAAAAATTCAAACATCTTGATAACATTGTTTGTTTTTGCTCTTACTACATTTTGGTGGAAGACTGAATTATTAAAAAAAAAAAAGATTTTACTAACTGGGTGTGAAAATAAAATGCCTGTAATCCCAACTACTCAGGAGGATTCAAAATTTAAAACACGGGTAGGAGTCAGGGGTTGAAATTCCCAAGACTCTATCTCAAAATAAAAATACAAAGGGCTGGGGTTGTAACTCAGTATTCCCTGAATTCAAGTCCCAATACTACCAAAAAAGTTTTTTTTTAATATTAAGTCTTTGGAACAAAATTTAATTGGAATTGCTAATGGTAAGCATATAATTCCAAATTGACTAAGTTGATAGGAGATCAACCATACTATTCTCCTGAGATGGTTTAAAATGGTCTTTTCTAGATGAAGACATAAGAGGTTGGAAGTCAACGAGTCATTTGTTGGGGATCGTTTCTCACGTGTAGGACTGCAGCCCAGGTGAGCTTGGTGACAATGTCCCCTCTTCATCCCGCTCTCTCCTCCTCTGTGTGCCCAGAACTACACCAGGGCTGTCCAAGAAAGCTTCTAACCAGAATGGCTCTCTATGCAGCTTTTGTTTAGTTTATGTTTCTTTCTGGAAACTAGTTTCAAAGGGAAGTTATATTTTGCAGGAATTAAATTTGCAAAAGCATGGAGTTATACTATCTTTTCAGTAGGTATAACTTCTGCCTACTTAAAAGATAATAAAAAATATCCTAATAAGTCTTACACCTCAGTTTAAGTCATGACTAACATGAGGTAGAGAAGGATGAGATTGTGAAGGGACATTTCCCCCCAAACGATAACTCTTTCACCTTGGAAGTCTGCTATCCAAGGGAATATCCACATGGGAATCTGTGTACAGATTTGTGCTAAGGAGAGATTGAAACTAACCTCAATCACTAGGAGGTTAAATGAAGATTCTTCTGCAAGGCAAAAATTGAGGGGAAAAAGTCATCCAGGCTAAAAACCCTGAGCAGCCAACACGATGTGATACAGACCAGTCTTGAAATCCGCCTCTCACCGGAGTGACCAGGCACGCATCTAACGGTCCGTACCACGTGCCCTGCTGAAGAGGGCAGCATCTGAGTTTCTGAGCACTCCGAGTTCCTCGGATCTTTAAGGCAATTCTGTGATCCTTGGGTGGAAAGGACTGAGCTTCACACAAAGAAGCTACCATGCTTTGAGTTGTAGGGAGAAAATGGCAGTGAGAAAATGATCAAGTGTCAACATTTGAATGTTTGTGTGCACAGGCTTTTGCCAGAGAGATTTTCCAGTCTACACAGCAGTTGCTCCTCTTGTGTTCAATCAAGGTGAGGGGCCTGGACTGTCCACCCCGGAAAGCACACACCCTGCGAGCTCTGCAGGGAAGGCTTGGCCAGCTTTTGTAAATGCATGTAAAGTACACAGAAAACAGTGGAAACACAACCATAAATTATTTAGTGTCAATTTATTTGTTACCAGGCATTTTCAGCTTGTTGGTCATAATTATTTTGTTTAATAAAACCGTGATAACTCTAGGTTTTAGTAAATTCTCACACTATGTACTACGAGAAGAAAGCATGTAGAGAGAGTAAGCAATTTTAGTGGTCCCAGCTCTGAACTGATGACCACCCTTCTCCCTCTTCCCACCATCAGTGCCCCTTATCCAATTTCGAGTCAGTTTCTACTGCTCAGTCATATGCATGTCATACACCTGTGCTGCTCTACCTCGTAACTGGCTTTCTGTAATTTCCTCCCTGTGTTACCCTTGGGAACCACTGCTAAACATCATGATCAACAATAAATATTTACTGAGCAGGTGCTATGTGTAGACTATTACAGTAGGCCTAAAAATAAGTCTCAGTCACGTGTCCAGGAGAAAGCAGTCTTTGGTCCTGTTGAGTTGTGGGCATTCTTTTTTTTTTTTTTTTTTTTTTTTTTTTTTTTTTTTTTTTAAGGTTTTTTGAGACAGGGTCTCGCTTTGTGGTTCAGGCTGGCCCTGAGCTCAGCCTCAAACTCATATCACAATCCTCCTGCCTCTGCCTCCCGAGTGCTGGGATTACAGGCGTGAGCCACCACGCCCGGCACTGTGGTATGTGGTACTGGTTGCTGCTGGGTGTGAGTCTCCACACCCAGTATTGTTATGTGGTTACCGGGGAAT
>PVIR01029688.1:0-20889 GCA_004026965.1 Petromus typicus | reverse complement strand
GTAACATGGTGTTGAGAACTGTACTGAACAAGTTAAGCAACACTGAATGTAGCTACAATGAGAACCCAATGGTAACAATGCAGTCAATGAAATTACATGCTCTTTCCTATTTGCTCAGCTCAACCTGGCTCCAGGCTCATCTTCAGACTGGTATTGATGTTCCCTTGTCACACAACAGCAGTTGGCTCCACTACCACCTCACCAAGTCTCCAGATAAGTGACAGGTGATCTCCACAGGCTTTTAACAGGCGATCAGGTCACACACAGTACTTTGCTCAGAAAAACTCACTTATGTATCTCATCACTGATCAAATTCAAGTACTTCATATTTACAGTTTAAAAGCCCAAAATGGGTTAGTTTATCATAGCCCAGCTTCATGACACTGATGCATGTGCTTGTACCGAGTGGCTATGAGCTCTGTGCACTTTGATTTAAGTGCAGGAAGCTTTTATTTTTGAATTTCTACCTACTCATGGCAATACATCAATCAGTTTTAATATCTTTAGGGTTAAGTGCACTCATGTAATTTAAAATTAAATGATTTTTATTAAGCACTTTTACAGACTATCTACATGCCATACAACTCTACTGATTAAGGATCATGGTGACTGGTAAAATAGCAGCCCCATGAATTAGAGAAACATTAGTGAAATGCATTTTCTGAGTATATCACAGAATGTATTCCGTACTAAGTAACTCAAATGTCGCACGAGTTAAAATGAAAATCCACATTCTTTCTATCCTCAAAGAACAAATACACAAATGAACCCTACAAGCTACCTTTGATTCTAACAGGGCTATAGCCTTGATTTGTGGTTAGTCTGCTACTCCTAGTCTATAGTATCCCCAATTCTATTTTCATCTTATCTCCATCCAGAACTCAATTTCTAAGTGTGTGTGTGGGGTGGGTATTTCTCTTTGAGGTTGCTGGATAGTAGGGCTGGGAATGAGGAAGGAGTCAACCTATCTAACCAATTCCCCTTGTAAAAATTTGCACTATAGCTACTCACCGGCAGAGGGCAGCATAAATCTGTTACCTTGCACATGCTCAGAGAGGCTTTGGGTTTTCCTCCTCTAAATGCAACCAGGAAAGGAGGGGTGTCCTGGAAGGTGCCACTGGGATGCCACCACGTGATCATGCATGCTGCTGAGCTAGATCACATCTCAATTTCAGAGCTACTTAATCAAAACTGATGAAGGTTTCTCTTGCCTATTGTTTCTGTATACCACGTTGCAGAAGCCTTGGGAAAGAGAGGCTCACCTAGACTTATTCTGAGCTTTGTTTTTGCCTGAGGACTTCTTGTTTTCTTGGGGAGGAGGGTGATGTTTGGTATTTGGCTTTCCTCTCCAATCCCACTCCCCCCCTAACGGGTGAACAGCCTGAATACTTGAAATTATTCAATTTGTGGCCACATGAACTGGCAAACTTTTCTCTGCACTCCATCAAGAAGCTATCTAGAATCACAAAGATCTTTTGGAGCCACCCTAGGCAAACTAGAACCATCCTTTAACTAGCTCAAGTGGTTACTGTAGTAGAAACTATCAACCTTCAGTTGTAAGAGGAGGATATTTCCCAACATAAAGATGGCCGCGGTTGATGTGGATGGTAGTCCCTACAGATCAAGACCCAAACCAGGCCAATAAACATATTCTTTCCTTTGATTAACTAAGCAAATGGTTGCTCTTACAAATTGCACTCCCTTCCCGTCTAACACATATTTCACCAGCAAGGAGACTATACTGTCATTAAGTATGTTTTTCAGGAAATGAAAACCGTCCTCTGAAAACTACCGTTAACCCCAAATACTGCTTAAATTTGCAGATACAGGATGGAATCAGAGGAAGAAGTGTCCCATAGGTGAAGTCAGGTTGCTTCCAAAGAGAGTAATGGGGTCACCTAAGAGGGAAATGTGAAGAGAGGTTTGGGATGGGAGGTGAGAGCTGAGGTCAGGAGGCACCTCTGGTGGAAGTGGACAAGCTGGAGGGCCATGGACACTTGTCCTTTGGACTTCTGAGTCCAAAGATTCTGTGGCTCTGTGCCTTAATCAGTACAAAGGAATGTAAATTCAACCTTTTATTTCTTCCTGCCACACCATTTTCTGCCTGAGAATTTTGTTTTTAGTGGGGTGTGGTTGCTCATGCCTGTGACCCCAGCACCCCGAGAGACTGAGGCAGAAAGATCACAAGTTCAAACTCAACCTAGGGCAAAGACCCTGTCACAAAAATGAGGAGCCAGGGATGTAGCTCAGTGAGAAGGACTTGGGTTCAATCCTCAGTGTCAGGGGGAAGAAAGGAAAATATTTTCCCACAAGATGGTCACACTGGGTTGGTTTCTTAGGGGTGAGTGGCAAAGAGATTCTCTCTTGAGAACTTTGGGGCAAAGGATGGGTAGAGACCAGCTCTTGCCTGTGGATTTCCTTAGATAATCAGAAGTTCAAACACTACTGACTCAATCAGAAGCTCAGACACTATAGGCCTGAGAAGTGTCAAGACCAATCTTACAAAATCCTGTGCTACTACCTGCCTGCGGCTTCTTAGGATTCTGTCAGTTTTCCAAAGAAAACAAAACTATATGATTTTTTAACTTTCTTTTCAACTCAACTGTCTCTTCCCTGAGGTTTGCCTGGTTTCAGGTAGGTGCCATCCCTTTGTACTTCCATACCCTGTGCTTACACACCTGGCATAGAATTTATCAACAGTATTGACATTTCCTTCCTAGACTGAGAGTCATGAGGGCAGAGAGATGGTTAACTTTCCCATGGTTCTAGTCCTAGTTCCTGTCAGGATACCTGTACAGGTAAGTGATCGAGAAATGTAAACTGGGTAAATGTGTGAATATATTTACTTGCCTTATATTTGATCCTTTAACTTCTATCTCCAAGAAAACTAAAACTTAAGCAATTATATACACTTTTTTAAGATTACAGAGCTAGTATATCATTTAGGAGGACGAGGAGTGTGAATTGAGCCTTGAAGGATAAGTAGAACATCAAAAGGGAAAGAAGAAAAGAAGAACTGTGAACTAGAAGCAAGCATGCAAATACAAACACCAAACCAGCAAATCATACAGCAAATTAGGGACTGACTATCATTCACTGTCATGGCTGCCAGAAGGATTGTGCACTGGTGTAGTGGAAGACAGTCTGAAACAGAATAATATGGCAGGTAACACTTACCGAGCATTTGATAATGCCAACAGGATTCTAAACACTTAAATGTAAAATACATACATTTATAAGTGGCTAATACAAGCCCATGATTTAAAGAAAAGTAAGGGACCAGAAGCATATATAGTGAAAAATAAGATTCCCTTTCAGGGTTTATTTTCTCTGCCTCAGTTCCCCTTTCTCAAAGGAACCATTACTGTACTTTTTGTGTATCATTCTAGAGATACATATTGTCTCGGTGTATATATGTATTTTTTTCTTGTCATTATTTTTTTTAATTTTTTAATCTTTATTGGTACATTACATATACACATCATGATTGCACTCCATAATGGGGATTTGTACCAGTATAAGACACAACTTAATTTATATTAATGTGTGCATGTATTTTTATAAAAATGGTGATACACTAATATATTGCTGTATTTCTTGCTTTTTTATCTTCATTATATTAGAGATTTGCTTACACTATGTGCTGATATAAAGGGAAAGCATTATCTTTTAAAACTGATTTAGCTCAGTGGTTTCGGCTCCTGTCTTGCAAGCGCAAGGACCTGGGTTTGATCCCCGGTAACCACATACCATACTGAGCAGGGAGACTCATGCCCACCAGCAACCAGTACCACATTCCACAGTGCCGGGCATGGTGGCTCATGCCTGTAATCCCAGCACTCGGGAGGCAGAGGCAGGAGGATTGCTATGATGTGAGTTTGAGGCTGAGCTGAGGGCCAGCCTGAACCACAAAGCAAGACCCTGTCTCAAAAAAACCAAAAAAATAAAATAAAATAAAAATAAATAAAACTGATTCTTAGCATTCCATGATATAGATATGCTACAGTCTATTTAAGCAGTTCCTTTCTAGAAAATAGCATTTAAAATACTGCAAAAATTTTGGTATGAAAATCAACTATATTAACCATCCTCTGTAAGCATATGTGAAGGTAATTCTTAGAAGTGGAATTAACAAACTAGTATGAATATATTTTTATCTTTTTAAACTTTTGCAATTTGTTCACCATAGAAGTTAAAATACTTTGTATTCTTTTTTTTTTTTTTTTTTTTTTTTAGGTTTTTTGAGACAGGGTCTCGTTTTTGTGGTTCAGGCTGGCCCCGAGCTCAGCCTCAAACTCACATCACAATCCTCCTGCCTCTGCCTCCCGAGTGCTGGGATTACAGGCGTGAGCCACCACGCCCGGCACTGTGGTATGTGGTACTGGCTGCTGCTGGGTGTGGGTCTCCACACCCAGTATTGTTACGTGGTTACCGGGGAATCGAACCCGGGCCCTTGCGCTTGCAAGACAGGCGCCGGAACCACTGAGCTAACTCCCCGGCCCAATACTTTGTATTCTTAACCACCACAAATCAAGTGTTCTGATCTTTGCCAATATGACCAGTCAAAACTAGACTTTCACTGTTGTTTTATTATTTTATTATTTATGTTATTTCCCCTGATATTAATAAAATTAACATTGTTTGATGTGTAAATCCAATGAAGGTTTAGGTAACAAACACATAAATACAAATTCATAATCAATATATTTATTCAAATTAAATTTTAAAATATTTTATAAAAATAAAACAATAATTACTTGATATAGTTTTGTTTCTCTAAACTGTTCATTTTCTATTTTGAAATGTTTCTTTGACAATGTTTTCTTATTGACATATATGGTTTCTTTACATATTAGGAAATGAGCTTCCTAAGAGTTATATAACTTAAATTTTTTTCCTGCCTTGTCATTATTCTTGTTATATTATCTAAACCATTTTAATGCTTCTTAGTTTTTTGTTTTGTTTAAAAAAAAAAAAAAACAGGGTCTCGCTTTATAGTCAGGCTGGCCCTGAGCTCGGCCTCCAACTCATATCACAGCAATCCTCCTGCCTCTAGCTCCCAAGTGCTGGGATTACGGGTGTGAGCCACCACGCCCAGCACTGTAGTATGTGGTGCTGATTGCTGCTGGGCGTGAGTCTCCACATCCAGTATTGTATGTGGTTACTGGGGATCGAACCAGGGCCCTTGCACTTACAAAACAGCCACCAGAAACACTGAGCTAAATCCCAGGCCCAATGCTTCTTAGTTTTATTTCAGAATATTTCAAACATAGAGAAAAACAGAATCACTTAATTATTATGCTCAAAATACTTAACATTGTCATTATATACACAAATTTAGCTTATTAACGCCCTTCCCTTCACCACTTTTCT
This sequence comes from Petromus typicus, assembly GCA_004026965.1. Classification (NCBI taxonomy): domain Eukaryota; kingdom Metazoa; phylum Chordata; class Mammalia; order Rodentia; family Petromuridae; genus Petromus; species Petromus typicus. The sequence goes on along the minus strand of PVIR01029688.1, from coordinate 15,516 downwards.
CTCTACACTGATTATTTTTAAAATAAATATATCACTTTGTGACATTTTTTCCTATGGTCACAATAGTCCTGCAGTGATTTCAATTTTTGTGTAATCAGATTTATTGGTCTTCATTTTATGGATGCTGGCATGTAGATCACCCCGTGAATATGTATAGATACAACTCTTCTAAGTTGAGAAATATCTTAAAAGGAAAACTGAGCCACGGAGAAGTCAAGGTATCTTGCCAGAGGTGGAACAGCTTAAAAGGCTGGAGCGTGGGATGGACTCTGCCTAGTGCAACTTTAGTAGCCAAGCTGAGCAAGGTCAAGACATCATGCTGGCACGGTGCTCACTCGTGGCTGCTGAGCAGCGAAATCCGGCATACGCTGGGGCTTGTGTCTTTTTCACAGGGGCTGCGCTTCTAAGCCTTGGAAGGCAGTGAGCTCTGGAGTGGAGCGGGTCAGTCCCAGCTTTCCTCGGGAATCTCATGCTGGACACTGTCCTCAGGAAGTATGCTAAGTACACACGCACATGCATGCGCACATAAATGTGCACGCGCACATAATCACACACCAGCTGCAAGAATACCGCCAGGGACTTATCATCATTCTATCATTTCCATGTCATACCAGTAAATACACTTTGGGTTATCGTGAACCTGAATGGATGCTTCCCAGGCTTGTTGCCATTCAGCTCCCCAGAGAACAGTGCAGTTTGATTATATTTGTATTTGTGGGCAGGGGAAGATGACCTGCTAATCAATATAAGTGAAGACTAAGAGGTAAGCTATACTATTCAGGTGCTGTAACAAAGTTTATGCTAATTTAACCTGACCTGGAACGTGTTAGGTTAATACAATTTAGATTGCATGTATCCGTTTTAGAAATTAAGGGTTTTTTTGTTGCAGGTTTCTGTTGACATTTCTGAACTGCAGTATGGAATGCAGTATTCTCCAACAAAGAAAGTAATTCTCACTAGTGAGGGTAATTAATGGTTATTTGATCATATTACAGCATATAAATGATGTTTTTGCCACACAATAGGTTTCCTAATTGGTGATCCAAGGATGACCATGTTCATTTTCTGCCCATAGGGGTTCCCCACTGTGGGTGGCATTATCTCTTAATATTGTGATAGCAGCAAATGATGGTCATAGGCAGTAACGAAATTAACTTACAGTGCTTCCACAATCATTATAGAAGACCTACTAATGCTAATTTTGGTGTTGGATGCATCATCTAATTAGTTAATTAAATAGGACCTTTCTGCTTGCCTCCTCCAATGGCGTATATTGTGTGGAAGGTGTTCAGTGGAGATGAGCGACGCTCCGCAAAAGTAGCTGAAGACGTGGAGACCCCACCAGATGCACCTGATGCTTACAGTTATGTAAGTGCAGCGAAAGCAACCGCCCCACTCAGAATCAACCAAACAGCCAATTCTAAATACTCATTATTTTGTTCCTGTCTTATGAAGAGCAGATTTTGCTGGTCAATTTGAAAGTTCTATAGTTGTTGAAAATGTCTTTAATTCCTGCTTTGATTTCTGAAGTCCAAAATTCTCTCACAAACTCATTACCCTTTGGTTTCTCCTAAAAGAAAGCAATAAAAATCACTGCCATCTGGTTGAATACTACCAATATCTCTATTTAACTTCTGTTAGTTCCAATACTTCTATCTAATTTATAAAATTTGAATGTACATGTAGGCCGTCAACAAAAAAATGGTAGTTGCTTATTTTAATTAGTTTGTCTAGCTGGTGGTCCCAAGCAACTGGGGATTCAGAGACCTAGTTATTTCTTTCCTTTCAGCTTTTGTTATTTCACACTAATAGGTTTTTGTATTTTTAGTCTGTCTTCATGTGAGAAGTACCCAGTCTCTTCAGTGAGTTGAGCTCCTTCTCCCGAGGCCCTGCCAGATGTCCTGATTCTTTCTGAGGGGTAGAGGGAGCCGGTGGGGGAGGGTGCTTGGACAACAGGAATATCACATACTTCTTGTTTGAATGCAGAATAATTGCTTAGAAAGAACAATTTTTCCAATAGGATGAAATATTCTTTTTCTAATTTCCAGCTTGGAATAACTAATTTAAAATGTTTTGTGTAGTATGTAGGGAATAGTTTCTTTTCTTTTTTAAAAAAATAAAAAGCATTGAACACTATTATAATAAAAGCTCCTTATTGATTAAATGGAAGTTCAGTATTTTCTTAAACAGAGTTTACAAAATCACAATAGATTTTCTCTCTATCAATTCAGATATTCGGAGGTCATCTATTCTGGCCTTCTGCCACAGCGTACCTATAATTCCTTATTTTAAAATACTAATTAACTTTTAAATATAAATCCTTTACCTCTAGATGTAGTACTGCCTATATGAGAGAAAGAACACGACAGAGGTAAAGAATGGTGTTTCTTGGAATAGGTATTGTTTGCCAAGCTGCATCCAAGAGCACTACAGAAAGTAGAAAAAGACATTATAGAAGAGTGAGCAGACATTTTTACAAGGTCATTTCATTCAGACTGGAAAGTGGCCAGCACAATGTCATTATTTACAACAGGATCTGGGAACACTTGAGGAAATTACAGACCATTTAGTTTTGATTCCATGGCGGGGGGCAAAGTCTTCGGAAGTATTTTAGGAGATTAAATGGGGAACACTGAAAGAAGCACAGCTTGATTAAGGATAGCCAGTGCAGTCTCTGGAATGAAAAAGTCATGCTTCAATAATTTTTTGACTTCTGCAAGGAAGTAAATGCCAAGAAAGGCACATGAATACCTCAAAATTCTCTATTCTAAATTTCCAGGAGATGTTTGTGAAAGTTTTGCTTGACAAATTAGCACACACAAAGAAGTGGTTCTTTACACCTGAAGAAATGTGGAGGACAAAGACTAACTGGACCTTAACTTGCTTTTTAAAAGAGAAAGAATCAGGAAAATACACCTTCGGACCAGATGGATTTTACCAAGACAAAGGCAGTACAATAGTTGAGTCAACTCCATTGTATTTGCCTCCAGCATCAACACTATATTTTTGTGTTTATTATATAATGGAACATAATTTTTTTAATTATCTTTATTGGTACATTAAATATACACATCATGATTGCACTCCATAATGGGGATTTGTACCAGTATAAGACACAACTTAATTCTCATTTTTTTCCATAGCCCCACCCACCCTACCACCCCCCCATATATATAAAATTTGTTTCCTTACTTTTTTGTTACAATCTCAACATTGTCCCCTTTCACCTGGAACATAATTTTTCTATACAGGAATAATGGAAATCCCCGACTTTCAAGAATACATAGACTAAAAATAAAAACTAATTCAGATACATCTAAGTAGACAAAGAACTAAACAAACTTAGAACAAGAGTTAAAGTTAATAAGGTTGACTCTTACACTGCCAGGAATAAGGAAAATATGTTGATTTTGAAAATTTAGGACCAGTGATTGTAAAACTTCTCATTGGACATAATGTGTTTGGTGGAAAGGCAGACCCTATACCCATTCAAGGAACATCAAGTCAGGGCACTTGCAGGATGTAGAAAGGATCTACCTGAGAGGTCATCCAGGTTTCCAGCCTCAATGGGAAATAGAAGAGAGATGATCCTACACGGTTATCTGTAACTACTCATGAGCACTGAATTAACTGAAAATGAGTAAGGAATAGAACAAAAAAGATGATTAGCTCCTAGGGTCCTGGATCACAAGGCCTCTAACTAAGTCCTTCCCAATTGTTAAATACTACAGTCTCCTAAGGAATTTTCACAGAAATTTTGTCTAGGTAAACAAAAAAGATTTCCCAGTAAAGTGACTGAGGGTAACAAGATGGCTAATAAAATAAACCAGGAGAACTCACTGAATAGCTGACATGAACTGAGGATTTACTGTGTCCTGGGCACTATGTTAAGTATCTAACATTCATGATCACTTTAAAACTGTTCAAAATCCTAACAGTCTGGAATTGCTATGATTATCCCCAGTTGAGAAAACTGAATTAAGAGAGAGGTTACCATTGGTTTAAGCCTCTCTATGAATATGTTCCCATTAACTTGATCATGACTTATTTAAGGTATGTGATTAAAAAACAGATATTCTAGGCTCCTCCTCTGCAGCTTCTAAGAAGTAGATTCCAGGTTGGGATCTGAGAAAAAAATAATCTTTTCAAGTCCCCACAGTAAGGCAATTGGAGCAGCCTTTATGAGAAATATTACTGTCTTACCTTATTGCCTATTGCCTCCCAAGAAGCCAGCTCTGTGAACCCCAACCCTCCACATGCTGGAGCTGGAAGGCAGGGCAATGGTATCCACAGAATATCTTCCCTAGAGAGTGCTGTGACCCTGAGCCTCACAGCTGCATCCCTGTGGTTATCCATTTACCTGAAAAGCACATGCACCCTCCGTGGCTTAACATAAGTTCTTTAGATAAAACACAATTCAGAGAATCAGCACGCTTCTGCTCTTTACAATTCTTCTCCCAAATAAAAGCAGGAAGAGAAATGGAATCATACGTTAATACGTAGGCAGACATCCCTTTTGGTCAAAGGCGGATGGGTTATGAAATAGAACAGAGATCATAAAATGTCAATTTTAGGGTAACTAAATCGGTTAGTACTTTGAACATTTGTTATTTTTCATTCCCTGTTTTTGTTAGCTGAATATTGACATAGATGATTATGTCATTTGGCATGTACAATGAACACATTACAATAACCAATCTAGTTTTTGGCACAAGAGCTCTGAAAAGATAGCATATTTAATTAAATGTACTATAATTTTGAAGAGCTACTAAGGTATTGGAACAGTCTTCAAGAGATCCAGGGGAAAACTACCACTTACACATCCAAATAAACATCCCATAATAGACCAGTGCTCATTAGTGTTCACACATCAATCAACTCAACAAACGTTTTTGAACATCTCACTATATGTCAGACACTAGGACTATGATCTATGTGGAATACAAATATACATAGAATAGTCTCTGTCTTAGAGAAACATTGTTTATTAATGAGATAAAGCATGTGTACAGAGGACTCAAATACAAGCTCTAAATATCTTGACAGAGTGTAAGTATTCAGAGTTAAGATTGCTTCCAGACTCTGAAACTTTCTTAGGGAAGAAATGACATTTGCGATAAGCCTGGAAAGATGGGCAGGATCTGACACAGACAGCTTACAAAATTCCCTTTGTGAACCTTTATGTTTTCATGTGTAAAACAAGAATAATAATAGTTCTCACTGGCTACTCTACATAATGTTTTCAAGGTGAATCTAATGTTATGGACTGTTCAGTAGTGGTAATAGTTATTTCTCAAGAGGTGTGTATAATTGACACTACCTATTTTTAATCTATTTTAAAAGTATTTCCAGTGTCATATTTCAAAGGACTTCAGAATGATAAGGATAGGTATTATTATATGGAACCCTACAGAAGTATATCATAAATGCAAAACTGCTGTGTAACTGTGTATGCCTACCTGGTTATTTGCATGCTAGCTGCTTTAGTTGAGGTAAACTACATAGGTTCTATTCTGAGTACAAGGTAAAGAGCATACCATCATCTTCTTCATTTCTTCAGCTGAAATGTCTCACATCTGTTTTGACCTCCTCAGGTCCTGGGTGTTTGGCCCTACTTTGGTCTATACGCTTCCCCTCTAGAGTATTGCACATTTCTTACAGCTGACCTCTTGATGTCTAAGTATTCTCTTGCTGCTCTTTTACACAAACCACCATCTGGCTAATTTTCCTAAAGCAGAATTCTGTTCATGTCACTTTGCTCCAGTCACCTTTTTTTTTTTTTTCCTCAGTCACTTCTCAGTGACTCTCTCCTGCTTGCCAATGAGAATACAGTTTTCAGGGCCTACCATTTTGGACTCTACAATCTGAAGCCAACTCATACTTGGCCAGACTCAAGTCCTCTGACATTCCTATTCCTGTGCTCTTGCACTTCATGTTGAGTAAAACAATCAGTGCTCATCTACAGATGACAACACATATGTTCAGCATACCTCAGTGCCTACCTAGATCAACTCTGTCTCTCTATCACCCTTCTCTACATTCAGCCTAGCACCGTTCACAGATCAGTACACAGCTGTGGCCACCAGGCCAAATAAGATTAGCTTCTTACAATACAGTATTGTTTCTCGTACAGACCTTTGCTTAGTCTAGGCACTCAATAGTTTGCTTCATTATATTGGCATATATTTCACTTAACATTATTATGTTTCAATTGCTTGTTAAATTCTTTACCTGCATTCTCTCAGTGTCTTCTCAATGCCCTTCTGGAGTAAGGACTTATTATTCTCATTCAGAGAGGAGCAAATTGAGGCACCAAGACGGACTTGCCCAAATTTACACAACTAGTAAACTGGACTCAAGTAGTTTTACTCCTGACGCTCTTAATGAATATGTTTGCTGACTCCAATATTTTTAAGGTTATTTACAACCTTTTAAACAATTTAACTTGGTGAAAAAAAGAAACAGCAAGATATATCACATACAGGTACAAATTCCTCATGATGAATGTTGTCATTATGTACGTCTAAAATGTACCAATAAACTTTTAAAAGAAGAAGTTATGAGGTCATGGTTTCCACGAGGAGTAAAAATGAAAAAAAAAAAAAAAAACCTCATTAACTTGTATGATTTTCACTCTCTCTTCATAATATACCGATACAGCTAGAATTATCTTTCCTTTCTAGAAGTCAAAACTGAGGTTTAATGACCAGCCTGAAATTTTCTAGTCTTAGAGTGAGATTTGAACACTAAGTGTCACTCTTCCTTAGTGCTCTAGAGTCACAGTAATATATCCCTACAATTATAAACAAGAGGAAGTAGACACCAGTAGTTGGAAATATGATCTAGATGCCATTCAAAGACATCGTATGACAACAGTGCATTCCTGATGCCAACTGGAAACATGGTACAAGTAAGGAATCAGAGAAGCTGCAACCACTGAGCTCTCATGTGGCTTTCCCAACCTCCCTTGCTATATTCGAACTTGTATTAGTTTCATGGAGAAGTATTTGCTTCTCTCTTTCTCTTTCAATCCTGCCCCCCGCAAGAAGTATCTGAATGCAGGTTATTTGTGTGAGGATCCTAAGATGCAGAAGTAAAGGGGTAGTAAAGGGGGATGGGGAAGGAGATGTCAGTAAAACCTGTGTTATCAAGGTGGCTGTTGGGCAAAGGTGACTCTGTTACACTTGGAGCTTTGAGAAATACAGAGTGCCCTGCAGAGCTGCGCACTCCAGAGGGAGAAGGCTGGGATATTTGTCCCCTGCCCTCATATTCCATTAGTTGAGTGCAATAAAGTTAATTAATTCCTCCACTTCTAGATTATCCTTGCAAGTGGTTTCAGAAGTTCTTGTGTCTTTGGAGGAGGTTCTGGAGCAGAAAGCTGAAAAACACCTTCCTACCTGAAATGATACCTGGCCAGCTACAGTGTAAAATTGCACCAACTCTCTACTCCCATCTTGGATGTAATCAGAATCAGAGAGAAGACAAAACATAAGACCAGAGCCTCCTCTTATATAGCTGAATTTAACCTGAAGACTATTTAAGTTTAATCTCCAGAGGCCACCTGGGGGGGTTAATTCTTTATATCATAACTCTCTGGCAATATCTTAAACAAATCTCTCTGAGGGCTAATTTTGACTCTTTCCCAGGATAGCCCATATCCACATAGTCCAGTCCTAAATTTACCAGTCTGGATATCTCAAGTTTATTAGATTTTATTATAAGTACCTGAAGATACTATTGAAATTTAATAGTTAAAACTATATAAATCTGTGAATGAGCTAACCAAGACTTAAATAAAATTGAAAAAGTTTTAAGTAGCACTAAGAGTTTTCTCGTGACTCTAATCAGGGTCTAATTGTAGTCATATAATAATAAAAAGGATACATTTTAGAGTTGTGCAGATCCATTAACAGAGAATGATTCTGAAACACTGCATCTATCAGTTATTGCTGCAAAAATGCTATGTAACAAATGACTCCGGTATTTCAATGATTTAGAATGAGCACATGTTTCTCATGCACTGAGTCTTCAGTCTGAATGTGACAGGTCTTAGCTAGAATGAGCTTCAACTAGCTTCAGGTTATGAATTAGATGCAGTCTGCTCCAAGTTTCTCTTTATTTTCTTCAGAATTGTGGCTATGTAGTAATTCTTTAAGTGGCAAACAGTAAAAGCACATGAAAGAAGCCAACTCACACATGTACATGCAATCTTTGGTTCATATCACTTTTGCCCACATACCTTTGTGCAAAGCAAGGTGCATGACCTATCTCAGCATCAACAGGATGAGGAAACGCTGCCTTCTCTCACAGGAAGCACTGAAACATCACATGACAGAGGAAGGGGAAGTGAAGAAGTGAACATGATAAGCCAATCTACTTGATTTCTGAGGTAGGGAAAGTGAGACTGAACGTACCTTAGCATGTGTTCCAAAAAGGCTACAGCAGCTGTGGCACATAATACCTGAGCAGCAAATATTAAGACCCTCTAGCTTCTCTGCCTTACCTAACCGAAGGAGAAAAACATAGGGAACCAATGCTTAATTAGCTATGTCTGTGACACCAAAATATTTCTTTCATTAATTAGAAAAATGGCTAGTCAGGTAAGAGAAAAAAACACTTTCACTATTTTTTTCATTTTTAAATACTTTAAGGTTTATTTTCCCTACATTACTACCACTTTGTCCTTCACCTAACTGAAAATCATTAAAATCAGGAAAGTAATATTAATATACTGATGCCATCTAATTTTGAGGCCCCATTCAAGTTTTCCCAGCTGTCTCAAGAACATAGTTCAGTATCATACAATTCATTTGTCTGATTAGTTTCGTTAAATCTAGAGCAGTTTATCACTCTTCCATTGACTTTCCAAACTATATTGCTTTTCTATAGTGTATAATAATAAAGTGCCACACACCAAACAACTTAAAACAATGTACATTTACTACCTCAAAGTTCATGCAGCTCAACAGTCCAGGCATAGCATAAGTTTTATGTTTCAGGGCCTCATAGGCTGGAATCTGTGGGCTAGCTAGTCTGCATTCTAACAGGAGCCCTGCACAGGGAAAGACCCACCAACAAACTCCCTCAGGTTGTTAGAAGACTTTCTTTCCTCGCTGTGTTACAACTGAAGTGTTAGCTTTTTTTCTGGAAGCTACCCTTAGCTATTAGAACTTACTTATAGTTTCTTGTCTTTTATAGTTTTTTTGTCCCCGGCTTCCTGACAGATTCTTCAAAGCAGTAAGAAATCATCTGTCTAGAATTTCTGATAGGATAATGTTCATATATATGTGGGGTTTTGTTTTGTTTTATTTTTGGTACCAGGGATTGAACTCATGACTTTGCACTTGTGAGGCAAATGCCAGAAACAATGAGCAAAAACCATGGCTCTCTATGTGATGTTTAAAAAATAGTATGTGGCTAGACCAACTCTAGCCTGTTAAACTCTAATTTCTGGCTAATTGTTCTATTATTTTCAACCAAACTCTGGGGCAAATTCTCCCCCAATGACTCCAATAAAATTGTGCCTCCTTTGAAGAAATACTTTCTACCATCAGAGTTTTATATTTGTTCTGAGCCAAAATAGCTTCTTCTAGCTGTCTTATTCCCCTTTTTTGTGAAACTAGTCAACACGCAGTCTTGCTGCATCTTCATTAGACTCACAGATTTGCTCCCAAGAGCCAGTATCTCTTTACTCTTTTGAAATCACTTTTTTTGTTTGTTTGGTTTTTTTTGTTTGTTTATTTTTTTGAGACAGGGTCTCGCTTTGTAGTTCAGGCTGGCCCTGAGCCAGCTTCAAACTCACATCACAGCAATCCTCCTGCCTCTGCCTCCCGAGTTCTGGGATTACAGGCATGAGCCACCTCGCCCGGCACTGTGGTATGTGGTACTGGTTGCTGCTGGGCGTGAGTCTCCACACCCAGTATGGTATGTGGTTACCGGGGATCGAACCCGGGTCCTTGCACTTGCAAGACAGGTGCCGGAACCACTGAGCTAACTCCCCAGCCCTGAAATCACTTTTTAAAATTTTTACCAGTACATGTTTCCAGTATGTAATGACTACATTCGCTATAAGGGATGGATACATATACATAACACATTACAGTCTCCTTCCATTTTCCCCTTCCCCTCACCCCTTTTTATTTTTCCAGCATCAGATTCATTTATTTGTCTTACAAGACCTCATAAAGTTAATTCTCACACTCAGAGATTGAAAACTATACTAGTAAGCAAAAAACCTATAAAACATATAAGACAATTGTACTAAGTCACTAAATCAAGGCACACTTTCAGATACATTGCCTGCACTGGATTCCAATACCTTTTTTACTTTTCTTCTTAACTTTTTCCCTGGCTTTTATTTTGCAATACATATTTTTATTATTTTCTCATCTAAGAGAAACCATGAAATATTTAAGTTTGTGTGTCTGCTAGTTCAGTTAATATTACAGCCTTGCCATTTTAATACAATGACTCAAATGTGCCCTCTTTCACTGCAGAATAGTATACCTTTGTATATAAGTACCACAATTTAATCCATTTATCTGTTGATGGACATATTAGGTATTTCAAAATCACTGTTAAGCTTAAAGTTTTCCATATTCTCTGGAAAATGAGGTCAGTTCCTTTGGGAAGAGATTAGGAACTATGTAGTATATGACCTGACTCTCCCCTCAGAAAGAAGCATCCTAGAGCCAGAGCTCTAGAACTGGGACTACGGAAGATTTCAGGACTTCCCTGCTTGATGCTCAGGTCTGGGGACTGCATACTTAGTGTAGAGGCACAGCTTGAGGTTCAATCAACTTGTTTTCTTAGCATGGAACCGCTCTTCAGGCGCCAAGGAAAGGTCCATCAGGTTTCCAGTATTCTACTCACCATAGTCCAGGGAAAGCCTCTACCTTCCTCTGGAAGTAGGGGCTTGACAGGAGAAAGAAGCCTCCACATCTGTTTTACTCATCTGGGACTTAGCAACAACACCAGGTGCTGGGGGAAGGATGAGAAATGGTTAGAGTTTGCTCCTCTCTGGAAGGAAGTCTTCCAGAGACTTCTGGGTTCTTGTCTGGAGACTCTGCCTCAGGGATTTAGAAGAAAGAGGGAAAGAGAAGTCTTGGTTCAAGTGGTGTAGACTGTCATCTTTTTTCATAGATTTTCATAGATTAATTTTCATAGATTTTCAGCAATGATGCTTCTTCATTTGATTATTTACTTGTAGAAAATATGAATTGAAGTTCTCTGAAGAAGCTGTATCTCTACTGAAGATCCTACAAAGTACTTGGCCTTCACTGAGTAGAACATTGTGATTGTGGAGAGATATAATGTAGGTTGAAAGACAAAATTCTTTCCAGGCATTTAATATCCATTTTTCTTATCTTGTACACCCAGCTCAACAGTCTCATGACTATTATGAAAATTTGTTGGACATGTTTCCCTAAACTTAGTAGACCCTCTACTCCCTACCACCTCTAAAACTAAAAATTCTATAAGATTTCTACTAAAGTCTACAGAAGAGATTTCCCTGCTTTGCTGCAGTCTGAATATTTGATGATCCCATCAACATAACTGGTAAACTTATGAGTTTCTTTCCTTCTGTAACTATAAAATTCATACAACCTCTTCTATGGTGGAAGAGTATCATTCAGGATGACTCGAATCCATGCTCCTAAGCCATGGTCACCTATATTTGGCTCAGAATAAACTATTTTCTTATTTCCATTAGAGTTGTTATTTTCTAATGATCATTTCTATCCATTTGGATTAGTTGCATTTTTAAAAATTCTGGCAAATTTCACTGAGGAATGGGTCAATGAAACTCTTCATATTTTCGTTTCAGAAGGTGGTCTCATTAAATTTTTAACTTCTTAACTAGCTAGATTGTTTCTAGTAGGGATGGTCCATAGTCCTTATATATTTCAGAATTTCTATATGTCAGAGTTCTTTTGCATTGCAAATAATTGCAGCTCTTCCTGAGAGCTTCTTCACTACTTGTTCTCCTTGCCTGGAACTCTCTTTCCCCATGTATCTGTGTGATTTACTCTTTCCCCCCTTCACATACTTGTTAGAGAATAATCTTGTTAGCAAGTCTTTCTGTTACCTCTCCAACAATGAACTCTTACTTTTCTGACTGGTTTCTTTATCCTCATTTTGTTTATATTTCCTTCCTCTTCCACACTCATTAGTCTATAGTACTATTTTACTTACTTGATTATTGGTCAGACTTTTAAAATTTTTCTGTTCACTGTTAAAGCTTTAAAGAGTCTTTAAAGAGTCAGGGACAATTGGGCCGGGGAGTTAGCTCAGTGGTTCCGGCGCCTGTCTTGCAGGCGCAAGGGCCTGGGTTCGATTCCCCGGTAACCACATAACAATACTGGGCGAGGAGACTCACCCAGCAGCAATCAGTACCACATACCACAGTGCGGGGCGTGGTGGCTCACGCCTGTAATCCCAGCACTCGGGAGGCAGAGGCAGGAGGATTGTGATGTGAGTTTGAGGCTGAGCTCAGGGCCAGCCTGAACCACAAAAGCGAGACCCTGTCTCAAAAAAAAACCTAAAAAAAAAAAAAAGAGTCAGGGACAATTAGCACTAAAATTCATAGATAACATCCTTGGCTTCTAAAATATATTAACTCCTCTAAGCTAATATAAGACTATTAATAGTAAAAAGTAATAAAAATAAGAATTAGTAACCATGTTCCTACTCTGCAGAAATACAGACTGACTTAGAGAGAAGTCGAATACATCCAGGGCACAGAAGAGGCAAAATTTGAAGCTAAGGGATTTGACTATATGTTAAACCTCCATTGATTCTCTTTCTTCTCATCTTTAGAAACTTGTTTCTTTTTCAGAGCACTAAATTAATGTGTTAAAGTACAGTAATTCATAAATGTATAAAGTACAGTAATTAATACCATTTAGTTATTAACATTCATGAATGTTTATATTTTAATAATGTGATCTTAAAAAGAAAATGTTCTCAAATAACAGCATGTGAAATTTTCTTTAAAGTCATATTTCTTTCTTTTTTTGTACCAGAGATTGAGCTCAGAACTTTGAGCTTGTGAAGCAAGCACCAGAATCACTGAGCTAAATCTCTGGCCCCTTTAAAACCATATTTCAGGTTTTTCTGTTAAAAAAAAAAAAAAGAATTTCAGTTATATGTCTCAGAGAAGCAGTGACCTATCTATCCTGCTTATAGGTATTTAGCACTATGCACTGAATGAAGTAAATGAGGTATAATAGCTGTGAAATGTACAAAGAGTGTGCACATTTACTTTCTAAAAAATTATGTCATTATGTAATGCTGCATTAATTAATCTCAATGCAAATACTAAAGAAACCCACTAATACACTGAAAAACATATCTTTGAATCTAAATTGAAATGGAAACTTTATAATGTGTATTAAAATCTATATTCTCTTAGTGAACTAGCAAATAGGATTTGCTGTATTAGTATTCTACTTAATATAAATTATGATTATTCTGGCAAGTGAATGATAATTACCAATGGATTTATCTTGATTGTCAAATTATTATTAAATTAATAATTTGATTTAAACATTAATCTCTATTTTTATATTCATAAAATAAATGTATGCTTTGTACAATAAGAAAACAAAAATGGTTAGGTGTTAGGAAGTACTAATGAAGCTTGTGTTTATGTGGAGAAGCTTTAATTGCTAAAGATATAAGTAAGCCTATTTACCTCCATATTATGGTGGTTTCTAAACATGTAAATACTTGAACAACTTGCAATTCACTTTGTACAGGTACAATTAAAATCTATTACTTCTGAAACTTATAATGTAAAGAACTGGTACAGTGAACAAGTAATGGTCTCTACGTCTTGGTGTCCTCACCCATACAATAGAGAGAATTAAAGGCAGTAAAGCATTCACATTTAGAACAACCCCTGACATGTAAGCCTTTGCTATCACGATAGGGAAGCTACTTCACTTAATGTTTTTTACATTACTTACTACTGTCACTTTCATATAGAAAATACCAGTAAATGATTATAGGGTGAACAATGAGATTGGTTAATCTGAGACTAAGGTTAAAGTGAGATTCACATAGTCATTGAAACAAAAATTAGAATATTTATTTTTTAATCTTTATTGGTACATTATGAATACACATCATCATCACATTCAGCACTGAGAGTTTTACCAGAAAGTGACATGACTTGATTCTCATTTTTCCCCTTCCCCCGCTCTGCAACCCCCACCCCCTCAATACATATTTGTTTCATTTTATCTTTATTACTATCAGAGAATATTTACTATTTTTCCCCTTCGTTATTTACCCCTATTCCCTCTTTGCTTTTAAATATTTTCTATTTCACAATATCAACTATACATATTACAACTCGTTTACAACTTCATTTTCTCATATCAGAGAAAAGATACAATATTGACACATCTGTGACCTGTTTATTTCACTTATGAGGACATCCTCAAGGTACATCCATTTAAGTATGAATGACTCAATCTTATCATTTTTAATGGCAGAGTAATACTCCATTCTGTAAAAGAACCACATCTTCTTTATCCAGTCTTCGGTTGATGGACATTTGGGCTGTTTCCAAGATTTAGCAATCACAAACTGAGCTGCTATACATAAAAATTAGAATATTTCTTAAGACTGTTATACATGAACTCTGTCAGTACTTCGTTTTGGTTCACAACACAAGTCTCTAGGAAGAGGAACCCAATTCTAATTTTCCATGGTAGAGATTTTTCCAAGGACAAACCATTAAGAAAACTTAGAATACTCATTAGCCAAGAACTCTGCATGAATATAAGGAGCTGGCCTTTGGGATAACTAGAATCAGGTGGCCTGTCTCTCTTCTCAGTTGTTTCTTGCATGCACCCCCTGCCTTGGTCTTGCTCCTCACACTGCCTCCAGTCCTAGTTCTCTCTTGTATGCTGCCCATGTGCTTTCCCACTGATAGGAGTGGAGTGAGAGGTTGGGGACAGGGCACATGGCTTCCAGAAGCCCTAAATACATATCCTCAGGTTTTCTCAAAAGGAGAGGAGGTGAATTTAAATTCCACCCAACATATGCCACTGTCAAACATGCCAGGGAACATTTTCTTGGGCCCTACTTGGGTATTTTGCCCATCTTTGGATCAAACACATAAATAGGAAGGAGGATCACCTAAGATATATGTTCTGGGGTTTGCTATTATTTACTTCTCTGTTTGGAGTGGCTAAAGTATTTTAGCAACTTTCATTCTCCTTTTCCCTCTAACAATTGATATTGTTCCCCAGAAGATACACCTTAACATATGCTCAAAATTACTCTTTGTGTGACCACACTTGGGTATAAAAACTGCACTAATGTATAGTGGAGGGAGGAAAGTGGTACCTCAAAAGCACGTAGACAGGCCTCCCAGACAAGCTGCTGCAGAATGACAAATGTCAGCTCACCAACTCAATTTGTGTCTACTTTCTAATATAACAAGAAATTTAGGGAGAGAGGCTATATTAAACTATGGAATGTATAACTAGGGTAGAACAGAGA
>PVIR01029687.1:0-20887 GCA_004026965.1 Petromus typicus | reverse complement strand
CATTTGCCTAGCAGGCCAGTGAGACAAACTGGAGGGAGGACGTTCATGTCTAAAGACTCATTACATAACTGTCCTCCCACTTATTCCTCTCCATGGTGACTCGGGAAATGCACTTACATATACGAAGAACACATGACTGCTGCTACTTCAAGGATATGAAGGGCATGGTGGGGACATCAGGCCGAGCAGTGCCGTGGGAGCTCCGTCATTCTGAGGGTGCTTGGCAGGACCATGGGTGGGCAGGGCTCTGGGTGGGCACATCCGAGAGAATCACCAGGCCCTGCCCAGGGCTGAGCACAGTTAAGACCATAGCTTGGGGGCCACGGCAGGCAGCCGGCACCCTGGACAGGCACAGGCTTTCAGCGATAGGAGAGCAGCTTCAGGCACAACTGGCCTCCTCATGGACCATGGCTGGCTCCTTGCCTTCTCCCAATCATCTTTCTAGAGAATGAGCAGAAGCCATGGACTTAGGCAGCGTGTATTGGGCTCTCTCTGCATGCTGGGGTGTTTTGACAGATGCTCTACGTTTGCTCTGCTGCTCCCACTCATGGTTCTGCAGTGGCTCTTGGCAAGGAGGCATTGTGCCCATTATACAGATAGGCAAAGGGGGCCAGTGAGGCTGATTTTCAGCCTCTGGGTGGACCCTGGGCCAGTTTGTGGCTCCCAAACTGAGTACGCTCCGCTTCGCACATGATTTTGCATATTCTACAGAGCCTGCCTCATCCTGCAGGCAGACATCTAAATGCTAGAGAAGTAAAGCCCAAAGAGATCACACCTACCTATAAAAGGCCACACCTACCAGGCATGGTGACACATGCTTGTAATCCCAGCACTCAGGACACTGAGGCAAGAGGATCTCTACAAGTCCAAGGTCAGTCTGGGCCACATAGGCCCTGTCCCAAACTGTAAGGAAACACTGTTTATAGACAAGCCTGGCCCCCTTCGGTACTTCTCTGTGGGTAGAGAGATGGTCCCTCTGAAGGGCTTAGGGGCAGTAAGTCTATCAGGGTGCTTCACTTATGCGGGGTGTGGTGGCTCATGCCTGTAATCCCAGCACTAGGGAAGCAAGAGGATCGCCATGAATTCGAGGCTAGCCTGGGCTACAAAACGACATTGAGATCCCCATGTCAGATAACGGCTCTGCCTGGGAGAGGTTGGGACAGGGCCTGTCTCAAAACACTAAAAAGAAAAAAAAAGTTTTACTTTTATTTTTTTTTTAAATCAGAAAAATGGAATATAATTTATGCATACATGTGATATAATCTATAAACCCAGCCTGGATTACAGGATTACATTTGCCTTCATACCAGTGTAAGCATAAAATATAAAATGCATTGAGGAGCCTGCACTGCAGGGCTGTGAGGATCGGCACCCCTGGGCCAGCCACTGTTTTGGGCTGCTGCAGCCCTCTAATCCCAGCTCTGTGGGAGGCTGAGGCAGGAGCATCCCAAGTTGGAGCCCAGGCTGGGCCATTTAGCGACTTAGTGAGAGCTGTCTCAAATAAAAAAATTAGAAGGTCTAGGGATATAGCTCAGTGTGAAGCCTCTGGGTTTGATCCCTAGCACTTTAGGAAAGAAATAAGTAAATAAATCCCAGAGCTGGAGTGGGAACTAGAGATCCTTAAGTCCAGTACTTCCAGAAAGTCCCACAAAGTGGCCCAGAGGGCAGTGGAGACAGAATTTCTGTCCCAGGAGAAGATTTAGACTTAGCGCAAAGCCGCCAGATGTAGGAGAAATTTCTTTGAAATAAATCTTTTGTGATTTAAAAGTGGATGTAATTTTCTACATGCTTTTCATAACAGAGCTGTTTGTTTTAATATAAAAATTATCCCTCAAGACCACGTATGTATGATTCCATTTGTATGAAATGCCCAGAACAGGCAAATCTGCAGAGATAGAAAGTAGATTAGCGGGCGCCGGGGGCTGGAAGGCTGGAAGGGAAACGCGAGGCGGCTTCCTTTTGCGGGTGATGGGAACATGTAAAATTCACGTGGTGGTCGTCATGCAGCTGAGAAGACACGAGAACTACTTAATAGTAGCTCAGAATGGCTGGATTGCGTTGGATGTGAATTATACCCCATAAAGCTGCTTTAAAAATGAAAAATTGTCCCTCTCACCCTTCAAGTGCAATTAGTATTCCGGGAAGAGGAGTTGCTTCTTTCACCGCAGAGGAAGCTGAGCTGAACGCTCCCACTAGAGAAGGAAGATTCTGCCTCAGACGCATCCATTTACACATCTACAGAAATCTGAGGAGGTGACACGACCCAGCCCAGCCGCCCCAGGAAGGCGGACGCGGGATCCCCAGTTCCCAGTCCAGCAGCGGGAAGGCTCGGCGTTGCGCGGTGCCTTTCTAAATCATCGCTTTACCTGCTCAGGCCGGCTGCGCTGTTCACAGCCCACGGCCTCAGGTCTCTTCCATGGCCTCTCTCCAGCTGTCCGCACCTCAGATGCCCCCCCCACACACACACAAGCAGCTGCCTGCTGCCCACCTCCCGTGAGTATCGTGGGGGGCAGGAGACGGAGGTCCCAGCGCGCCCGCCGCCGCTCCGCCGTGGAGAGCTGTGGGCCCAGAGCTACTCCTGTGCGACTGCAGAAGAACAGGTGCTATCTGGATGGAATCGCAGCCAGAACCCTTCCCCCAACCTGCCTGCCTGGCAAGCCGTGAAAGCGGGGTAGGGTTCAGGTGGGGCTGGATCTGCAGTAACCTGCAGCCCGGGGGCCACGCCTTCTCCGGGTGACCTCACGCCAGCATCCAGGGTGTGTCCGGAGTGGCCGCTCCCTGCCTGGCTGCTTCTCCATGCCGGGCGTGCTCGGCCGATCGCTGCCAGCCCCGGGCGTTCTCCTGCGGCGTCCAGTCTCACGTGAGATCTTCACAGTGAGCTTGTGAGCTCTGCAGCCCATGGGAGTGTCCGCAGGAAGGTGGCCATTGGCCCAACAGATAGTCTGAGTGTTCGTGGCCACCTGCTGCACCTGGTGACCATCCGGGCCTTGTCATTTTTAAGTCCATGCCGAGGGCTGAAGGTGGGTGGAGAGAGCTGAGGCGGCAGCTGAGGCTGTTGGAGGAAGGGCTTGAGGCCCAGGTCTCTGCCCTCTTCTTTTCTTGAAAACAAGAGTCAATGCTGAGCAGTGGGATGTCTCTTGCCCAGAGTTGGCTGTGAGAAATACACACAGAAGACAAATGTTTAACCCCCGCCAACCATGAGACCAGTGAGTGGCTTGTCCCGGAAATGACTCCAAGGAGACAGGAAAGCAGGCAGTGTGGGGTCTGGAATTCTGGGGCAGGGCTTTCATACTTTCCTTCTTCAGGAAGATCAAGCGCCCCACTCTTTGGAGTTCCTACCAGACTTGGACTACGTAGAAGTGGACCTTCACGGAAAATGTATGTAGATTTGTTTTTCAACCTCCCAAAGGGCCACCTTTCAATGGCACCTACTTTGAACAGCAGAAGAACATTGGTTGGTGAAACTCACTGGGGCACGTGGCTTCTGGAGTTGAGGAAAAGGTGCTGACAGTCTTCCCATGTGTTAGAAGAACCCCAGAGTTACTGTGCAGCTGCAGAAGCAGGGCTGAGGGGCTTCCATCTCTGATGAAAAACTGAGGTCATAGCAAGCCGAAGATGCAAAGCGAGCAAGGGACAAAACAAGCCTCTTTCTGTCTCTTATATTATAGCCAAGCCACGGGGGTTAGGGCAGTGCCAAACCAATCAGTGGGCTGATTACTAACTGCACACAGTCCCTTAACCCCACCACCGCACACTCTAGATCCAGCCATCACTGGAAAAGCTACCTACGACTGCATGAGGCTTTGGGGAACATCGAGACACAAACTCTAACAACCTGAGGACAGATGTTCTGTGTTTGGTCATTTTTAATTGAACCTGCAGTCCTCCTGTCTCATGATATTGCTTCATTTACCCACTTACTGTGGTAAAATATACATAACATGATTTTCTGTTCTAACCATTTGTAGGTAGACAGTTCATAGCATCCAGTAATTCATATAACTGTTATCAGTGCTCCGCAGAGCACTTTCACCTCCCAAAACAGAAACTGTACAACCATTAAGCACTAACTCCCCATCCCCTTCTCTCCTTGGTAATCAGCCCTCTGTTTTTTGTCTCAGGACTACTCTGGAGTCTGTGGTTATTTTTTAGTTCCTACTGTGATCCAAGTGTGAGTTTGGCACTGGGGATTCACTCAGGCACGAAGTAAATGAAGTTTCAGCCCTCTGCCCTGCCTTAGTCTGCTGTAACTGATTTAGCCTCACCTAGCTCTCTACCAAGCTGGTGTTTCTGCAGAGGCTGGGGTGGAAGGGTGGGCAGGTGGTAGCTGGCAGGTGGGATAAAAAGGACTGAGAGTCCAGGCTAGATTGAAAAACGACAGTTGACAATGAAGAAGGCAGGTAAATACTTTCCTTCCAAAGTCCTAAGTATCTGGAAGTTGAATGTCTCTTTGCTCAGACAAAATACCCAACATTTTTGACTTAATGATGAGGAGTATATTTTGGCTCACAGTTCCAAAATTTCAACCTATGTGATACAGACAGAGACACAGGAACACCACAGTGAAAGGGACTGGGCAAAGAAAAGCTGCTCGGATCATGGCGGCCAGTCAGCAGAGCCAGAAGGAAGAGCTACTGACAGAGATAATCCCTTCTGAGTCCTGCTCCTGACCTGTCTCTACTCAGCCCCGGCTTCCCAATAGCAAGATGGCTGTAGTGCCCCTTAATCCAGTCAGCTCGCCTCTGAGCAATGGAGGCTCTTCTTCATCTGAACCATAACACAAGGACTTATCTTTCATTATGTAGGTTTGGTCTATAATTGAATCTTATCAGAAAAAGTGATTATCAGAAGGTTAGTGGCATAGGAATGTTATTGTCATCGTTGTTGTCATCATTGGCATTGTCATTGTCATCCATAACCTTCAAGCCTGGACTCGGGGCCTGGGGGGATCAGGTTCAGCCTGGTGGAGAGCATGTGAGGGAGGGAGGCTTTGCTGCAGGCTGTGGTCTGACCGCGCGGGGCCGGGTTACACACCGCAGATCCCCTCTGCCTGCCCCACCTTAGGATAAAATTATACATTTCCAATTACAGGGCTGGTTAAAAATCAATACAAAGGTGGGAGAAAGCAGATCATTTTTCTTATGGAAGCAACCGTTTTCATTAATTTTTCATTAGTGAGGCCCTGGCTTTGCTATCCATCACCAGCAGAGCTGTGGCCTGCATTTCAGAGGGTGTGCATGTGCCTTAGCTTCAGGAGAGACAGCTTGACAAAGCTAGCGGGTGAATGCCCTGACTTCTGCCCATAAAACAGGCTTTGCAAGGTGAAGGGTGGGGTGGGCAAGGGGCCCTGCTTCAAGACCATTGTGTTCATTAAAACACACCCAGAAACATTATGTTTCCACTTGAGGAAGCTCAGTTCTAATTCTTTTGTGAAAAATCTACTTATGGAACAAACACACATTGAGCTTTCATTGTGTTTGTATCCAGAAGTGTGGAGAAAGGGATTGGCGAGGATACTTTCAGCACCGGCTTAGATTATTGCTCTATTTGTTGCGTGCAATTGTGCCTCTTGGAGTTTGGGTCTTGGGTAGCAAGTTAGGGAGGCTAGTTCCTTTTTTTTTTTTTTTTTTCCTTTTTTGTAGTGCTGGGAATTGAACCTAGGGTCTTTGTGCTGACCTATACCCCAACCTTAAAAAAAATGTTATTTAAATATTGACACTGGGTCTTTCTATGTCACAGAGTTGCCCAAGACTAGGCTCAAACTTTAGATTCTTCTGCCTCAGACTCCTAGAGTGCTAGGACTGTAGGTGGGCACCACCTTGCCTGGCAGAGATTAGTTTCTTATCTTAGCATATGGCTTATTGTCTGTAAAGCCTTACCTCTTCCTGTGGTTGAGATGAGAGTGCTGCAGCTACACACATCAGGGGCTGACTGGAAGGATGGCAGTTCTGTCAGCTGCTGTGGAGGTCACTGGGGATGTCCCACAGCCTTGGTCACTCTGTGTCCTCCCCACTTTCCAGACTCACAATTTGCCCCACTGTGCACACCTACCATGGCCCGCTGACCTCACTGAATCCCCAACTACTGTGCCTGCTGTTCTTGGCTTCCAACCTCGACCCTCCAAAAATGTGAGCTCAGTAAACTCCTTGTCTTCATAAGCAGACTATTTCTGCTATTTCATTATGATGAAGTATAATATTATACAAACATAATATTACAATGTTCGCATGGGTCTCCCCTCACTAACTTTGAGTTGTCTGAGAATAGGAATGGTACCTTTTTCCTTTTGGAGTCTCATCTTTTCTTTTTCTTGCAGTTCATGGAATTAAACTCAGGACATTGCATTTGCCAGGCAGCCAGCAGCAACACTGAGCTACATTCCTGGTCTCTCCCTTTGGATTTTCAGCACCTTCCAGCATGTGGCAAATGGTAGATGATTAATGAATGTATATTAAACAAGAAAACAACAGAAGTCGTTTGTCTGCTTTGAGTAAGCGAGGTTAGGAGTCCTCAGTAGCTTTCCGGAAGTCAGCAGCTGGGGTGAGGCAGGGCTACACCTCTGAGGAGGACCCACCCACTGCCTCAGTCTACTTACTCTAGAAACAGGAAGAAAATGCAGCTGGCCCTCCGCAGCTCACGTTACCCATGGGGTCCACGACCTCACAGTTATCCAAATGCGGGTCGAAGTATTTGAATAAAGTGCTGCATCTGTACTGAATGTGTAAAGACAATTTTGTTACTCTTCCCTACACAATACATCCTTTCTTATGAAGCACCATGTCAGTGGCCTTGTAGTGCTAGTATTCATTTCTTCACAGCAAGAATATGAGATGATACAAATAAATACGATTGTTCTCAAGTATTCAAATTAAAATGATCACCCTAATTTGCTACGATCAGGCCCTTTGCAAATCCATTATTGGGAATGACTGGGGTAGACAACATTTCCAATAATTTCTGATCTGCAGGATAAGAAAATATGGACTATTGGATGATTTGTGTTGGTGTGTGCCATTCTGATAAGGTGAAAAATTAAAACCAGAAAAAAGTCCACATACTTCACTCTGCTGTTTGCGCCAGCCACTGTTCTGGCTCTCCTTTCTGAACAGATTCTTGGGAAGTAGGCTGCTGTCTTCAGCTACGGGGGGATGGTCGTGTTTCAGTCGTATTCCTGTCTCAGGAGCAGGACATTTTCATTCGTTCCTTGAATTCCTTCAGTTTCCCATTCTGTTTTACACAGGTTTCGCCTCCTTCTTGGGAGTTTTTTCCTGGTTCTCCAGCCCCTTCTGGGGTTGGCAGTTCCCCTGAGCTTTGACTGTACCCCTTCTCCACTCTGCAGCAAAGCCTTGTCCGTCACCGTACCAAGTTTCCAGTGTTCATTTTGGGCTCCGCTCCTTAGCACCCACTTCTGGCTCCCTCACCCCTGGACATCCGGGTGTCCACAGCCTCCTCAACCGAAACCAAAATCAGTGAAGACTTCTCCCTACCTGCTTTCAAAGGCAAGCTACTTTTTCGGCCTCTGTTTCTGTGTCTTCTTAAGGCTCCCCACCATCTGAGACCCTGAGATAGTAACTTTGAAATTGTACTTGACTCTTTTCTTCCTGTCACCACCCACATCTAATTGCTCATCAAGTTCTGTTGTTTCCAACTTGAAAATATCTCATGAATTCACCCCTTTCCTCCCTCTCAATTGCTTTCATTTATCATCCCTCTGTGAGACAGCTGAAATAATCTACTGATTTATCTCTTCTTCAGTCTCTGTCTGCTCCACTTCCTTCTGCATTCTGCCACAAAAAGTTTCTTAAAAACAAATCTAGTTATATCTGGTGAAAAATGTCAAGGATTCCTATGCCTGCTTTTTGTGCTGGGTCCACATGGTGCAGGGTCAGCTGGACACAGACTTCTGGACCCCACCCCATATTCTGAGCCATACAGAGGCCTGGGGA
Source organism: Petromus typicus (assembly GCA_004026965.1). Classification (NCBI taxonomy): domain Eukaryota; kingdom Metazoa; phylum Chordata; class Mammalia; order Rodentia; family Petromuridae; genus Petromus; species Petromus typicus. The sequence goes on along the minus strand of PVIR01029687.1, from coordinate 12,941 downwards.
GCTGCATACAGAGGAGTTCCCTGCCTATGTTCTCCTGGCCGGGCTCCCACTTCCTCAGCCCTGCGCCTGCCCACCTGGAACTCACTGTTTGTATACTCAGCCTGGTGCTTGTTCAAGTATCTGTGCTTTGCAGTGTCTGTGCTGTGCAGGTCTCTACCTGGAAACCCCTCTGCTTCCCCCTTCCTTCCCTGGTCTCCCTGGTGGAGTCATCCTATAAGACTCCACTCCTGCGTAGGCCCAGTGAGGCCTTCCTGAATTTCCCTTGGGAGAGTGGAGCTTTCTGCTGTGTTCCCACAGGGGTCCTAGCATCGCTCTCTCTCTTTTTTTTTCAATGATTAAATGTTTGACACTTTATTAAATTAAATAAGCTCCAAAGTTACATGCAAATCAGAGGAATAAAAAAGCAATAAATAGTATTCAGCAAAACACCTCTCCATAGCAGCCAGCTGCTGGGTGGCGGAGGCTAGGGGGACTGTCGTGGTGGGAAGGCCTCAAGATTGCCACGCTCTCTGCCCAGGGATGGCAGCGTGGGGGCCATGGGGGCATGTCTGCCTTTCTGCATCACTTTTCCAGAATGGCTGAACTCTCATTCATCACTGTCCCATCACCATCACTTTTTACATACAGGAAACACATCACAAGGGACAGACTAAGAAGCCAAGTCCTTTATGGCTGCAGCAAGCACTTTACAATGAACCCGAGAGTCTGCTTCCTCTGTGAAGACAGGGTGTCTGTACAAACTCTCAGGTTTTCCCACTTCTGATAAACAGATTCACTCTTTCACCTCAGCCCTTGGATCTGCCCCGGCCCAAATCATCCCACCTCCTTACAAACAGGCAGCGTACACTGTGATGCCTGACTGACAACGGCTAGCCACTCTGCAGACAGTGGAGGGTCAGTTCTACAGAACTTGGTAGACAGGGCAGACTCAGACCCTGCAAAGGCTTCAGGAAACAGTGAGACTCCCTGAGCAGACAAACCTCTGTTAAGGCACTGGTGTGGATTGAATGTGATTAGCAAATGCATGTGTTGGAAACTTAGTCCCTCAGTTCATATGTTAATGGCGTTTGCTCTTGGGACATTTGGGAAGTGACTGCGTCATAAGGGCTCTGCCTTATTGGTGCATTTGTCCTTTCACAGATTAACAGATCCATACGATGGAGGGGAATGGCTTTGTATAGCAGTGAGCTCTTTCTGGCAAATGTGCTGTCTCACCAGAAGCCACGCAGACACAGGCACCGTACTCTTGGCTTTCCAGTTTCTACAACTGTGATCTAAATAACCTTTTTTCTTCCTATTTACTCAGTCTCTGCCATTTTGTTACAGCAACAGAAAACAGACTAAGGCAGGCACCTATCCACTCTGTTGTGGTTACCCATGTGCCTTTGCTTGCCTGGAGCACCTATCAAGGTCAGGACCCTTCTTCTATGCGTGTCCTGAGAGTCCCGCAAAGTGCCTGGTGAACCTGCCCCTGGTCAGTGTGGCGCACCACTGAGTAAAGACTGAACCTCCTGCCTTCTCCTCTCTCATATTTTTAGTCCTTCAATGTGCAGTGCTCCCATTTAGCAATGCCCTTAACAACAGAACATAATAAAATTTTTGTTCCTTGAATTTTCTTAGGTAACATATGAATTTATGTAAAATTTAAAAAAATTGCCTTCTTCAACATAAATAGGTAAAACCCTGCATGGCAGGTAGTGCCAAGGTCAGTGCTGACAGTGAGCCCAGGTGGGGCTTGTGCTGTGAATGTTGCTATAGTTAAGGCTCCAGTTTCTCTGTGTCGGTTTCAGTTAACTTTATTTCACTTCTTTTATCTCAGGAGAAGAGAACTGAGGAAAAATAACAGGCAACAGAACCTGGAGCCTTTTCTGCTCTGTCTACCAGGGCTCATTTCTTTTTCTTTATCTTTCCTCTTCCCTTTTCTTTTTTGTTTTGTTTTCTTTTTTCTTTTCCTTCTTCCTTCCATCCTTCCTTCCTTTTTTTCCCTTTGTATGTACATAGTTTAATCTAAAAACATACTCCCCAAAATAAAACTGGAGGAGTTTAGTTTATCTTCTGTTAACTTAAAAAAATTGTACTAGTCCACATTTACAGTAACAATGATTACATTCCTGATGAGGAGTTGTATATAATGTGTCTTAGTTCTGTTGATGCCCCTTTCTCCTCCTCGTCCTCTTCTTCCCTGTGTCTCTAGACCTCCTTCCCATCTGCAAATAAGAAACATTTCTCTGCTTCACCATGAAGACTTGGGAAGGGAAAGTCTACAAGGATGCTTTCCCTGGTTTTCAGGCGGAGCGTCCTGTTTCTTTAACTGGCTGGGTGCCGGTTCCTGGTTTGACTTTGTGGCCAGAGACCTCCTTGTCTTGGGGGAGCAGGCCACAGTAGGATCCCTAGTCCAGAAGGAGGGGAGACCTGGAAGAGAAGAACTGTCTCGGATACATGTAGGCCACGCCCTCATGTGGCAAACATGGTGGCTATACCAGGAATAAATATTCAGAGGAGTGGGCTTGTCCAGCTGACTCCTCTGACTACCACATCACTACATAGTGCTCCTACATGTGCACTGCATGTTGCCCCTAGTTTTCGGATGCAGACGTGGAAGCACAGAGAGGTTACCCAGCTTTGTCACGCAGCTTGTAAGTGTGGATGTGGGCTTATCGTGCCCCAGGGATGGCCCCAGAGGGCCACTTAGCATGGCTGCATTGCATTACCTGTGGCCAAGACATGGCTGGTAGCTTCACTGCTTTTGATTTCTGTTGCTGTTTCACAGAGTGGACCTGAAATCGTAAGGAGCAAAGACAGAGGGAGGCACAGAGGGTGTGACTTGGAGTCTTCTAGTTGAGAAGAGAGGAAGCTGGGGATGTGTGAGTCTGATCAGTCCCAGAGAGTGTGGGGAGGGGCCGAACACGGAAAATCAAGAAGTGTTTCAGTCTCCAGACGGGGACAAGAAAAGGTTCTAAAAGTAGACTATTAATGACACCTGTTCTGTATTATGTAGCAGCTGGGATTTTAAATTGCAAATAACACAGACCAATTTAAACCACTTAAATAAAGTGGAGCTTGTTAGGAAGGCACAGAGCTGTCACACCACCGTGAGGACAGGGATTCACCAGGTCTCGGGAGTGAATTAGAAGCAGGCAATCAGGGGCTGTCACCGTGGCTCCTGCTGTATACCTGCCTGTTTTCTCAGAGCTGGGGCTCATAGCTCCTGTACTGAGAGCCTAGACAGAGAGACCCAAGTCATAGTAAGATCCTTATTTGCTTATAAACAGTCAGTTGTTCAAGATATCAAAGAGACCTCATCTGACAAAAGTAAAGCTCAGGACAGGCCACTTCGTCAGGTGCACACTGCGGGGCTGAGTGTCCACGTCGAGAGCATTTGGTTGAAGAAATGGTGCTGCTTTATCTGGTGAAGAAAACAATAAGGGCTGATCTAGCACCTGGAGTGAAGGACAGAGAGGTTCAGGGAAGAAGGGCAGGAGGTCGGAGAGGCAGGTATGCTGGAGACCACAGTGGTGATGAGGAGCATTACCTCTGCCCTTCCCTGCTGGGCCTACCTCAGCCTCTTGTTTGCTGCCACAGCCTTCAAGCAGACCTGGAAAGAAGACGATGTGTCCCCACAGTTGGAGACACTAAACAGCTAAACACCCCAGTGACACGACCTCACAAATGATACAGCTGGACTCCAGTGGGGCGGACTCCAGGATACGCATGAAAGGGCAAGCCGGAAGACATGGAAGGAGAAGCCGGAAGACATGGCATGGACAGCGCAGGGGGGGGACCTTCCGGGCTGCCCTTGTAGACCCCTGGTGCTCTGCGTCTGTGATTCTGTAGACTTCAGGCTCTGCTACGCACTGTCTGGGTCTATGTCTGTCCCCACATGGAGAAGCCGTGAGCAGCTGGAGTTGCTGCGCCATCCACCAGCCTCCTGGCCAACGCCAGCAGCATTCGTGAGGGAAATATCAGTTGGGACTGCAAGACAGCGGGGAGGGCGGCAAGACAGCGGCGTGCCTACACCACGTGGCCTTTACTCAAAGGGATTCTCTAACAAAACAGCTGCTTCCACCTTGTGGAACCGTGTGTCTGGTACTCAGGGCTTTAATTCAAGATTTGGACTGTGAGGAATCAAACTTTTGTTCACCAAGGATTTATTAACCAATGGGTGTGTTGACACACATTGGTGTGAGTTAAAAATTATTCAACTGTCTGACAGCTAAATTCCACATGTGATCCTTGATTGGGTTCAGAATCAGCAAAAGATATCGAGACAGTTGAGGAAATTTAAATATCGAAATGGAAGAGGGAGATGATTTCCTCCCGGTGAAATTCCTTCGGGGTAGTAGTATGTTGTTGCTCGGACCTTTCACAGGGAAGTACTTGGGTCTACGTTCTCAAGATGGTTGCCGTTTATTCTTGAATAACTCAGCAAAAACGCACAGAGAAGGAAGAGAGCAGATGTGGTGAAATGTTAATAACAGAGGAACCCAAGCAAAGGCTATTTGGTGTGACTGGGACAGATATTTCAACTTGAAATACGTACAAGTGAAGATTTGAGTATTTTCGAATGGGAGTTGGAGAGAGTGGTTAACATTGAAATAAAGACAAATCTCAGGAACTGGTCTTCCTGGGCTATCGCCTCGCAGTGAAGAGCTCGGGGGTAAGTGGGCAAGTTGAGGCAGACCCTATTACCTCTTTCTTCTCCTAGTTCTGCAAAGCAGGCTACAGAATAAAACAAAGGCTATTTTGTATGGCAGATGAACTCATTTATCAGCTGTGTTGCCGACGAGAGAGGCCAAGGAACATATCAGCCCGTGTAAGGCTCTTTTCTGCACCCCGCCCCTTGGGCTGGTTAACCGGACAGGCTCATTGAGATGCTTATCGAGAAAAGGTAGCAGCTCTACCTAAAATTCAGATATTTCCAGGCTGTGGGCATGCTGTCACACACAGAGCATTTTTGAAATACAGCTATCCTTTTTTTTTTTTTCTTTTGGCAAATCATTTTCTTTGGAAAGAAGTACCCAATTTAAGAATCTATTTTTAAAATTTATTTTACTTTTCAGAGCATAATGTTAAGTGAAACAAACCAGATGCCCAAGTTTAAATATTGCATGGCTTCTCTTATTTGAGAAACTCACAGGATAAAATAAAGAGAAAAATCAAAGATAGATAGTAGGAAGTAGGGAAATAGATCTTTCTCACAGGGAAAAGGGACCAAGAAATGGAAGGGGGAGAGGGGGAGGGGAGGAAATGGGATTAAAACAAAGAGCTAAGATGTGTGATGTACACGTACCTACTCTGCATGAAGAATGTAAACATGTACTGCAAACAGCTGACAAAGAGGAAGGTGAGCAAGAGATGGGCGGAAGAGGGGGAAGGGAATGAAGACTAAGAGGAGTTAAGATGTATTAAGCACCAATTCTCCACAAAAATATATGTATCCTATAGCACAAATGTGTACTAAAAATAAAAATAGAAAAAACAAACAAAAATAAACTTTCAAGACTGAAAGTAATTATTTTGTTTGAAAAGTCAGATGATTTATACAATAAAAAAGTAATGTTTTTTTAAAAAGTATATTACAGACTCATGTACAAAGTGACAGAAGATTCTTTATAACGGTACTGCTGGGATATGTTTGGGTTGCAGGTAGGAAGTGTGCAAGTGCAGTTTACCTGTCGGAGACATGTTTTTGGATCTGTAGCTCAAGGCTGACCTGTTGTCAGTGTGGTGTGCCCTGCTGAACCCCGGGGTCTGCACTGGTGTGGGCTCCCCATCTGGCCAGGCTTAGACTCTGGAGACCTTCATCAACTTGCTCATTTGACTCATTCCTGATATAGACTGTCTACATCCTCTCACTTCTTTTGTTTAATGTACAAAGGTCTCCCTATACTATTGATTTCTTCAAAGATCCAGCTTCGAGATTTGGCTTTTCTCTATCATTTCTGCTCTTCAGATTTATCACTTTGCATTCAGACCTTCATTAATTTTGTTCTTCTGCTTACTTAGGATTGAATTTGCTCTTCTTTTCTAGTTTCTTACTAAATCACTGATATGAAAATATTTTTCTTTATAATATAGATGTTTAGTTTATATATTCTTTATTACTTTAGCAGAATCACACACATTTTGATATATTTTCACTTTAATACATTCAAAGTACTTGTCCTTTGAGTTCTTCTGTAACTCATGGGTTGCTTAGAAATATATTTAATTTTCAAATATTTAAGGATTTTTTCTACCAGTTCTTGATAAAGCAAGGGTGAAATGTTGACAATAACTATGATATACTTACATCTCCCTGAAATTCTATTACTTTTTAGTTCCTGTATTCTGTTTTGTGTGTATAATAAAATAATAGAAAGTATATCCTTTTGTCTAAAAATGTGATTTTAATTTTTTTTTGCATGTAGTATAGGGTCTGTGCACTGAACTTCCCAGTTTTGTTTTTTTTTTTAATAGATCTGACTAAGTTGTTAATTTGGCCAGTATAGGTTCAAATTTATGATTTCCTACCTTAGTTTCCCAGAGTGCTGCGGCTGCAAACATGCGCCACCAGGCCTGGCCATAAATATGAAATCATTTTACCCTTGGTGATATTCTTTTCTCTTTTTCACTTTTCTTGGCATTAATATAACAGCTCCAGCTTTTATTGATCAGTGCTAATATAGGATATATTTTTCTACGCTTTCACTCTTAGGTGTTGTTGCTTTGTTTTATTTTGTTTATAACTGAAAAAAGAAATTCTTACAGGAGCACATTGTTGGATGTTACATTTGTATCCACTCCTATGGCTTATCTCTTAACTCAGTTGGTACATTAAAGGTGAATATTGATGTCGTTTAGGTTAACTTTTTTGTCTTGCTGGTTTTTTCCCAATCATTTAATCTGTAGCTTGTTTTTTTATCTTTCTCCACTTCATTTTGGATAAATAAATATTTTTGACCATTTCAGTGTATGCTTGTTGACTTCTCAGAAATAATTCTTTTAGTGATTACTTGTGGATTTAGAGTATCATCTTTGACTTAGTACAGTCTGCATGTGATACTATGTCACTTGAAATATAAGAAACTTGTAATTTGGCTTTTCACTTTTACATGTGCCCTAAACCTATTTATTGTTACTGTACTTGGGGCTGGGGATTTAGCTCAGTGGTTCTAGCACCTGTCTTGCAAGCGCAAGGACCTGGGTTCGATCCCCAGTAACCACATATAATAGTGGGCATGGAGACTCATGCCCAGCAGTCATCAGTACTATATAGCACAGTGCCGGGCGTGGTGGCTCACGTCTGTCATCCCAGCACTCGGGAGGCAGAGGCAGGAGGATTGCTGTGACATGAGTTTGAGACTGAGCTCAGGGCCAGCCTGAACTACAAAGTGAGATCCTGTCTCAGAAAAACCTAAAAAAAAAGAAATATTGTTACTGTACTCGCACTAGTCTTTTAAAGAGTATTTAAACAATCAGGAATAAAGTCTGTTATGTTTACCTTGTAGTTAGCATTCTTTGTCTAGATGTCAGTTTCTAGCTTGTATCGGTTTGCTTCTGCCTGAAGTGTATCCTTTAACACTTTTTGTGGAAAGGTTTCCCGGTGATGAATCCTGCTAGCCTTTGTATACTGGAATGACTTTTATTTTTCCATTGTTTATGAAAGATATTTTTACTAGGTATAAAAATCTAAGTTGATCCTTTCTTGTACTTTAAAGTTGTGTCTAACTATGGCTTCCACTGTTTACACGAGAAATCTGTTGCTGCCCTGTTTTTCTTCCTCTGTCTGTGATGTATCTTCCCACTCCCTGCTGGCTACTTTTAAGATGACTCTTTAAACCATAGGCTTAAAAAAATTTGATTATGGGGCCGGGGAGTTAGCTCAGTGGTTCCAGCGCCTGTCTCGCAAGCGCAAGGGCCCGGGTTCGATTCCCCGGTAACCACATAACAATACTGGGTGTGGAGACCCACACTCAGCAGCAACCAGTACCACATACCACAGTGCCGGGCGTGGTGGCTCACGCCTGTAATCCCAGCACTTGGGAGGCAGAGACAGGAGGATTGTGATGTGAGTTGGAGGCTGAGCTCAAGGCCAGCCTGAACCACAAAGCGAGACCTTGTCTCCAAACACCTAAAAAAAAAAAAAAAAAAATTTGATTATGATATGCCTTGGTGCGTTCTCTTTGGTTTGAGTTTATTGAGCATCCTGGATCCAAAGGTTTGTAGCTGTCATCAGATTTAGAAAATATTCTGCTGTTATTTCTTCAGAGACTTTTTCTTCCTCCCCTTACACTGCTTGAGAGACTCTAGTTATATACATTAAACTGTTCAAGTGGTCCACAGCCAAATATGCACTCTTTATTTTCTTTCAGCCTTTCAAAAAAATGTGTGTTTAATTTTAAGTTGTTTCTATTGTTATATTTTCAAGGTCAATTTTTTTTCTTCATTATTATCAAAAATCCCCTTGGGTGTATTCTTCAGACATTATACTTTTCACTCCTAGTACTTTGATTTAGTTTCTTATTTATATCTTTCATGTTACCAGTCATCATGTTTGACATTTAGTTCCTTGAAATGTGGAATATAGTTTAATAACACTGTTAATGTTTTTATCAACTACTTCTATCATTTCTATAATTTCCAGGTTGGTTTAGATTGACTGATGTTAACTGTGGGTTGCACTTCTGAATGCCTGATAATTTTTTATTAGATGCTAGCTATTGTATTTTACCTTGTTGAGTACTGAATATTTGTGTATTCATATAAATATCCTTCAATCTGTTTGAAATAAAATCGAATTACGTGATCCTTTTGTGAAATGCTGTTAAGCTTTGTTAAATGATACCGAGGGTTGAGCTTTTGCACTGTGGCACTTTCAAGCCAGTAGCCAGGGCCATGAATTTGGAGGTTTCCCACTGGGGGTGGTGGGAACAGGAGTTTTGCTGGCCCTGTGTGAGCTCTCAGGCTGACTTCCTCTATCGTTTTGTACCTTTTTTTGGCCTAACCTTTTCCCAGACACATTTATGGGTCAGTACTCAGTTGAATATCCCAGGAAGAAACTCTTTGGTTCTCATATTCTCTGTCTGTCTGTCTGTCTGTCTGTCTCTCTCTCTGCTTTCTATATTCTTCCCTATGAACTCTAGCTGTCTCAGCTTGCTTACACTCCTGTCTCTGGCCTTTCTACTCAGGGAGACCACTGCCTCTGCCTTGGTAGCTCTGTCTGCACTGGGGCCTGGAACCCATCTCGAGGCAGTCAGCAGGACAACTCAGGACCCACCTTGTTTGTTATCAGGAAACATAGCGGGAAATCTTTGTCATCTGTTGTCTGATATACAGTGTCTTGAAAGCCGCCACTCATATGTTTTTTGATTTTTGAGTCATTTCAGGTGAAAGAGCAAATTGCTTTGCCATATTACTTACATATGGAAGACCTTCCTGACTTTTAATTGAACAAAATCTATAGTAAGCACTAAAAGACTTAAAGGACTTGAGGGATTCATTATTAGTAATAACTGATTCCTTTAGTGATTGTGGTGAAATAATTTTAATTCACCATTTAACTAACTTTGCGTGGAAGAAAGGTGACTATCAGGTGGTGGTGGAGCTACTGCACACTGGTAGAGACCACAGGCTCCTGGAAAGAGAGATCTGTGGTATGAGTGTGTGGCTCTCCCTCAACCCACCCAGGAGCTTTGGGGAAATAACTTTGACTTTGGAATTACATTTGCAGTAGGAAAAAGATTATACAGGTCAACATTTTGCTTTGAAGACATCTATTCTGCTTAACATAGGAACTATAATTGGTTTATTTTCATGAATATTCCACCTACTTAAATTTTCAAATGTTCTAGTATTTATATATTTAAGAAACTGAGCATTTGAGAATATGACTTATAAGAGAACAATATTTTAAGTAATGAAACACTTTAAACATAAAAACAATGGATAAAAATTGAAATGGTAGGGCCGATAAGCTATCCACTTCCCATCCTTTCCTTTTGCCAGTCTCGTTACCTGCTCCTGCTGACTGCTACGAAGTCCAGCTGCATCGGGTCCCTCAGCCTGCACACCTTCAGACGACCTGTTATGCCATCCTCCACCAGATCTGATCAACTGTCCCTATTGGTAACACTTCTTTTCTAACCACTGTGACCTTCTGCAACAAAGATTTGATCTTTGGTTTCTGGAACAGGTTTCCCAGATAAATCCCAAAGTTTGCGAGGGGCACAGCAAGACTTTCTTTGGTTTTTACAGCCTTAGTAATCACCACTGGTGAGTGATGCTGTACTCTCTGTTCTTTCCACCCCAAAGCACAGTGTGCCAGACAGATTGGGCAGCGTGAGGAAGCGCTGTGAATCACACTGAGGGGGAGGGGAGGGCAGAGGCAGGGAAAGGTGGGAGAGCAAGGAAGGGGGAGGGAAGCGTGGAGTCATATGAGATGCCATCAGGTTGAACTCTCTGATGCTAACATGCATCTGTGGGCACACAAAGCAGTTTGTGGTAAATGGTTAGTGTACAGAATTCCTATGCTTTACTTCATGTTCTGAAGCCCTTATATTTTACATAAACTCAAGTTATGATATATGGGATCAGGTGGATTTTTATACACCTGTCATCCACTGTGCTTACCGGTGGCAGATTCTGTGTGTTATTTCTTGTGTTCTGTTCATACAGACTCCGATTTCTTTTAAAGAGGAGATAAAATTCTGTAGACAGTAGGCTGTTTTCACAAGACCAGGCTGTCTCTCCCTAATTAGGAAAAGATGATGGTCCAGGCTCAAACTTCAGTTCAGTGCTTCCCTGAATCCGATTTCCCCAGCACACCTGCTCCCCGCTGCCTGTTCTTCTATCTGAGAGGACCTCATTCAACATGGCCTTCAAAAGAAGTAACACCAACTACTGCTTAATAGACACCAGTCAAGTCAGAACAAGGCAGGTCAAGAAAACATCCCCAGAAGATCTGTACCAACCCTTCTAGCCCAGACTGAGATGGCACAGTGCTGTTACCCATTGTTTTCCATACTTGCCTGATCCAAGCATCCCCTGCATTTGGCATTGTTCAAATACTACATCAGGCTCTGCTCTGAGAAAGTGAGATCAAAATCCACAGGAAGGAGAGGTGGAACCTCCAACAAAGGCCTCATGTACTTTAAAACAGGTGCTCTGGGGACACTGATCAGAGCTCTGAATGCTTCATGGAAACAACTGTGCAGCATCACGGAGCAGAGACAGCAATGGAGTCTTCTCAGAGCTTCCACCCTGAACTTTCGCATTGGCTGGTCATGGAGGTAATTCCTGGAACCAGTGGGCTCTTGTAGGGACGTTTCTGACTAGTGTCGAATAAGGGTAGCTACTGCATTTGACATTATGAGAGCAAAATCATTTTATGCATGGGTTTGAAAATCAGAAAGAATTGGGTTCAAAGTATTACTTAGGAGTGGTGTGTGTGTGTGTGTGTGTGTGTGCTTGTGTATGTAAGTGTTGGTCCAAATTTCTTGTGGACTTTGGCCACTTTTTTTTAACTTAATAGTGTGCTCATGTGTAACACCAGTACCAATTTCATGGGATTTGTATGAGGATTAAAAGAGAAATCAACTTTATATAGAGCTTTTAGCACAGCTTGGCACGTATGTGCCACTCTCATTAGCCACAGGCCAGAGTTTCCATCTTTCGGTTTCAATAATATAACTAGAAGGTAGAATTACATTTTCTATAAAAGTTATGTCCCCCAACAAGTTAATTCTTGTGCTATGACTGTGCATTTCAACCCAAATGGAAAGCTTTCTACAATGTCTAAAATTGTTTTATTCTTTCATAACTGAGTTACAAACTACTAGTCTGCAGCTCTCTTGCCTGCCCTGTACATTTAAAAAAAGAATTAGTTCCTCCACTTACATATGTAGACATTTCACCGAAAAATCTGGATTTCCAGATTCTGTAGAAAAACCACAACTGTGGTCTCATGGAACTGAGGAGGGGCCACCTTTTGGAAAGAGGACCTGCTGAAGTTTGCTGCCTCTTGCTGATTTATGTGATTTGCTGGCCCTCCCTGTAGGCATCTGAGTTTGTTGTCTGGACACCCACGGTGATGTCTTAACTTTTCATGTATCCTAATAGTCAGCTCTTAGCCTGCTTTGCACATCTTAGATGGACAAACAGGGAAACAACCCTCAACACCTCATCCACCGACCTACTGACTAATCCCAGCTAGTGAAGCCTGCAGGCCCTCCCTAGGTATCCACAGTCCCTTCTGTGAGTCTGCAACAGCTTCCAACTGAGGTCCGGCCCTGTCAAGATTGTGCCATAAATTCCACCTTCTTTTTCTTGCCTACATCTTCCTGGTCCTCAGGGAAACCTGGCAGTACCCCACGCCATGACCTGACCCTGCTTTGTCTCCAGCTCGGAGCCTCTGCTCTCCTCTGTGCCCCTTCCTTGCAAATTAACACATCTTTCAAGAGCTGCCTCTCAAAGATGATTTATCTGATTTCTCCAGCTCGATGCAGCCCTAGTCATTTGATGTTGTAAAACCCTTGGTTTGTAAACATAGATATGACATAGCCCAACATGCTCTGGACTGTGGTTAGGTATGTGCAGATTTAATTCTGTGCCAACATGTGCCACCCAGTATCGTCTGGTGGCAGGGGCTGTGTTCTAGCACTCAGGGAGGCTAGGACAAGAAAATGGCAAATTAGAGCCCAATTTGAGCAATGTAGCAAGATCCTATCCCAGAATTAAAAATAAAAATGCTGTAGTTCAGTGTGAAGCTCCTGGGTTTGAGCTCCAGCATCACAAAGAGAAATAAATAAATAAATAAATAAAAAGAAAGAAAGAGGTATAGTTATGGCAGAAACCATGTCATGGTCACCTCGGTGTCACAAAATCAGATGTCCAATATGTTGTGAGGAATGTAACCATGGAAACGTATATTCATTCTAGAGAGAAAATATTAATTAATAATC
>PVIR01029686.1:0-20925 GCA_004026965.1 Petromus typicus | reverse complement strand
AATGACACTCAGAAATTGAACTGCCAATAAGAGTTCCTGCAAGTGGAGAGTCTTTTCCCATGAGCCAGGTGCAGGAAACCTTGGGAGTGGGTCGGGTTTGCTGTTATGTGCGGTGCTGCCTTGTGCTTATTCACTGAAATCCGCTTTGGTTCTGGGCCAGCACTTCTTTTACACAGGAATGCATTCATTTCTTATTTCTATTTCTGAGGACTTGGACTCTAATTTTCTGCTTTGTAAAAAATTCTTTTTCTCAGGTCTGCCCAGAGAGGGACTTGCATTTTGTTCTTATTTAACCATAACTGAAAGCATGTTGGAAGATCACAGGGTCAGTTCTGCCACAGCAAGTGAAAGAGATGAAAGAGAACGAACCCTCTCCTGGCCGCGGGCTGTGTGCTGCTAACAGTAAGACCCTTGAGGAGGACGTTCTGAGCACAGGCTTTCTCCCACAGGGACACTAGTGTCAGATGGTCCTGGGCCTCGGAGAAGCCAAAGTCTAAACAGACCCCACGTAGCAGACCAGCTGGTATGCAGACCACAGGTGCTGCCACGCACGTGGTGAAGAGCAGACAGGAAGTCCGGTGTACTGCACAACACTGCAGCCACGGGCAGAATGCAGCAGCCATTCAGGCTCGAGGTCAGGGCCTCCCGGAAAGTTAGCAGGTGAACTGTGGGTCCACATGCAGGGCAACCAGGTGGCACAGGGCAGGGGCCGAGTGAAGCTGAAGGGCGACCTGAAGAAACTCTTAGGCCTACTTTGCTCTTATCATAAGTTTTAGAGATCACCTAGTTAAGCAATACATGAGATGATCAAAAATCCAGCGAATGTTTAAAGTTGGAAAAAAATTACAATAAATCCCAGGGGATTACAATAAAAAATTACAATAAATCCCAGCCATTTGTTTCCCCTCACAATACTCCCACTCACTTCAGTACTCCTCCTCTGTCGTGGGTGTCTGTATGAAATGTGATCAAAAAGTACAGTGAAGGCTGCTGCCGAGCTCCCCGCAACATGAAGGCGGGCTCGTAAAAACATGACAGGTGTCCTGGTCCACGTTATTCACAGGATCTGGTGCTGTGTGACTTCTGGCTCTTCCCCAAAGCTGAAAGGAGCGTAGAAGGTAAATGCTTTGAATTGATTCAGGACATCGAGGCAGCCACAGAAGGCACAATTAAAGACTGTCCCCAAACAGAACTTCCAGAACTGCTTCAGATAGGGCCGGGAGCGCCGGGGAAGAGTGTTCACAGTAAGAGAGAGTATTTTGCAAGGGGTAAATGGCAGTTTGTCTCATATTGTGGTAGTTTTTAGTCACACAGCATATGTGTCCTTCACGTTGTACATTCCCACAAGCTCTGCTGGAAGAGGTCACAGTGGGAGCAACTGCCTGAGTTCTTTTCAGGACTGTGGAGGCCGCTTTTGTCTACCTGGAACAGGCTGAGACCATCAATCTTTCACTTTCACCTGCACAGGTTTTCAGCGGGTGGATTTAGATGTCAGAGGGCTGAAGCCGTCACTTCAGATGACTCCAACGCCCCTGTTTTCCATGTCGGCATCCTATGCACACGAGGACAGCTGAGTTTTTCATTTTCTTGCCTTCAGCGATCTCTTCCCACCCTCAGATCACCACGCTTCTTTGCCCCATACATCTCTCTCCAGCCTATGCTTGGGAGGCAGATTGGAAGTCTGAAGCTGCCTCCTCCTTATAACGGCTGCCTAGCAAACAAAGTCTTCCTCTTGGAAAATTTACCACATTCGTGGTCGGCACCCCATGCAGCAGGCAAAATGGGCCTCAACTGGTAACAAAGGCCTGAAGGTACGATAACCCTGCCACAGCCTCAGACTTGCATGGCAGGTGAGTGATGCTGGTCTTAAGGGAGATATAGTGAGACGAGGTGAACTAGCTCGGGATGCTCCATCTCAGTAGTGCGCACACACAGGTCTCCGCTGGGCAGAGTTCTCCAGGAGAAAGCAAACAAAATGATGCATCTGTCTGTCTGTTTGTCCATCGGTCCATCCACCCACCCACCCACCCAGCCATCTACCCACCCACCCACCCACTGATCTATCTACCCATCCACCCACCCAC
The DNA here is from genome assembly GCA_004026965.1 of Petromus typicus. Taxonomy (NCBI): domain Eukaryota; kingdom Metazoa; phylum Chordata; class Mammalia; order Rodentia; family Petromuridae; genus Petromus; species Petromus typicus. The sequence continues at coordinate 18,841 of PVIR01029686.1, read as the reverse complement.
CCACTGATCTATCCACCCATCCACCCACCCATCTACCTACCCCTCCACCTGTCCATCCCTCCCTCCCTCCATCCATCCATCCACACACCGGAAATTTATTATTAAGAAAGAATGGCTCATGGGATTCTGGGGCTGAGAAGCCTCACAGTTTGCTGTCTGAAGACCTTGGGAGCTGGTGTTGTAAGTTAGCACGAGTCTGAAGACCTGAGGACAGGGGTAGATGATGGAATAAATCTTAGCCTGAGAGCCAGAGAGGATGAGATGAGATTTCTTTGCTCAAGGAGTAATGCTGGGAAAAAGGGGAAACAACAAGCCATAATCAAAACTAAAACACAGGAAAAAACACCCGTTCTTCTTTCTCTTTCATTTTATTTTGTTCAGCCCTGGGTAGGTTGGAAATCTATCCATTCTAGGGTGCACAATCTGTTCCACGTGGTTGATCGTCTCAGAGGCTAATCTCATTTGGAAAGACCCCCGAAGACAGACCCAGAAACACAGCTTCATCCGGGCTCTTCCCCATCCAGAGGCGCTGACACATGAATTCCTCCACATCCGGGTCCCACTGAACACGGGGCAGGAGTCCAGGAAGAGTCTTCATGGGAAAGACAGCACGTGAACGGGGACTCTGGAACTTGGAGACAAACGCTGAGTTTGCGTGTGAAGAAGGGTTTGATTGAGAAGGGGCCAGTACTAAAAGTTGCGCATGTTAGGGTAAAAATTATTGTAAATATGTGTATAAATGGTTAAAATATGGAAGGGGATATGGAGAAATGAAAATGAATGTAGGCTGGTAAGATTAGGAGTGAATATCTTACAAGCTTTCCTTTCCTGATTTAGAAATGCGGTTTGCATTTATTTAAATCTTTCGTGAAAAGGTCTTCACAGAGAACAAAGTGAGCCGGAATTTCCCTGGAGGACCTGAAATCAGATGAAGGAAGGAAGACCTCTGGAGGAGGATTCCAGGAAGCCCTTAGCGGATGGCTGGGAAGCCGCCTTCAGAACGGGGTCTCCTTCGCTGCGCGGGCTTCCTCCGTGGTCCCCGGAGCCGGGGGCGGGCTGCTGGAAGCTTCTGTTAGGGGCGCATGCTAGTCCCATTTCCCAGACAGCCCTGGCTCGTAGCACTCACTGGATGTCCACGCTACCTGCGTGAGGCGTAGGCAGGCTGATTTATGGAGCGGGGCAAGTCTAGCTTTGGAGACAGCTTCAGATCGCCTCCGGACACAGCCTTCTTCTGAAGCTCCCCCAGGTCGCACCAGCAGCCACAGCAGGGAGGCTCCATCCTTCCGTTGGCTCAGCCGACCTCGGAACCCAAGAACTTTGTAGCGATTTCTGCGGTCATAAAAATCTCAGCGCCTAGAGAACAACCCTTGGGTGCAAGGAGGACATTAGGAGACATTTTCAAGAAAAGGAAAGGATTTTGTTCACGTCACGGAGCAGTAAGGCGGAGGCAGCCTCTCTGTCTCCACCAGAAACTCCTCCTTCCCTGGCAGGAAAGCTGCAGTTGTTTTGGTAACCTGGGTTGCTTGGCGCCCATGTCTGAAGCCCTTGGCTTCGCCGCCATAAGGATGCTATGTCGGAGTTAAGGGGCATCCTCTCTTCCCATTAGCTCATCTGTGCAGCAGGAAGTTCAGGTCTGTGTTTAGGAAACACTCAGTTGTACGGGTCTTACCTGTGAACTCTCACAGGTTCCGTTTTATCGTTGGTGAAGCAAGAACATTAGCACCTACCTCAGGTCAGGACGACAGTGCACGCCGGAGGGACCCTTGGTGCCTCGGAGGTCCTCCCTGAAACTCTGCTCCCTTTTAATTTCAAAGAAAAAGCAGAGGGAACATATTTTCGGTTCCCCCTGAGTCACAGTTTTTGGTTCCCCTTGAGTTGCTTCCTATTTGTGGCTATGACTCATTCTCACTACTGACCAGCACTCAGAGGTGTCAAAGAAAAGGCGATGCGAGTTCTAAACAATGGCCTGGGTTTGGTGACTGGGACCCCTCACAGCGACACTGGGGTTTAGCGGCAGATATCACCAGTGATATTTCCTCGTGACTGCAGGCTGTTCTCCAGAGTCCTGTGAAGTCCTGTGACTGAATCCATTTCCCCAGGGGTGTTAGATGTGAGTGTCTGGCTCACCCTGAGGGCAAAAGGGTGCCTTGAGCTGGGGGCCTGAGCCCCAGCCCATGGGTGCATGTGGACAAGCACTGCTGAAGTGACGCTGCTCAGCCTGGCCGGGAGCTGAGAGTCGGGCCTGGAAGAGGGAAGGAGAGGAGGCCACCATTCCCAGAGCGAAGCCGCCTAGATCCTCGCCTAAGAGGCTGGAAAGGATGAGTTTCCTCAGAGCAGAGACCCAAGTAGAAGGTCCGAGACGCTACACACCCAAAGGGCCAGGTCCATCCCTCGGGGAGTGGTTAAGATGACAGGCTTTTGTATCAGATGGGCTCACGTAACACTTGACCTGGCGACTCTTAGATCTTGTGGCCTTGGGCACTGCACGCACACTCTCCCGCCGACCCTGCCTGCTTCTGTACGAAAGAGAAGAACAAGTAGCACTATCTACCGTACCATGTATTTCTCAGGAGATGATGTCAAGTTTCACTCGATGTTGTCTGCTCTCCACAGAACTGGGAGGGTGTGCCACTTATTGCTGGTCAGTGATTCTCTGTTTGACAGGCTGCCTGATTCTCTCCCCCAAACCATGGCCGTCCTCAACTTTACTGTAGCCACTACTTGTTCAACAGCTGAGTTCTGTTCGTGTGATGAGGTCATTCAATGAAATGGCTGCCAACTGAGGACTTGTACATAGTGTGTGCACGACAGTGTTCAGAATAAAGAAATAATCACAGGAAACTCCAACTTGATGACTTTGCTTTTATTTGTGTAACAACATGTAAAACTATTGTACTGTACTGTACAGCGAGCAAAAACTACAGTACTGTGTAAGCTAGGGATATTGTATAAAAAAGTCATGAGGCTCTATACAGAGAAAAAGATATTCAAGCTAACATCTTAGTCATTGGGTCCTTCAAGGTCATCATCAGCGTCATCATGATCGGGGGTGCAGAAGGCTGGGGTAAGGGAGATGACGAGGTAGGAATGGAAGACCTGGCAGTGGAGGCCCTGGGTGTGGCCTTCAAGAAGCCTCCGTCGGTGTAGTCTGCTTTGCTGTTTTCTTTTTTGCTTTAGAAACTTCACAACAGCACTGTGCAGGTTTACTCACCGGCTGTCCCACTTTCCCTAGGTGCAGGTGCACTTGGCTCCACAGTCTCTGGTTCCAACATAGCTGCCTTCACTTTTGAGAACGTGGTGGACAGTGCGCTGTGGCAGCACACTCACCTAGAAGTCTGTGGCTTTGCGTGCACAGAGGCAAATACAGGCGGAGAAGCCACTGCAAGGCCACACCGCTGCTCACGGTCCTGCGCTGTGAGTCCAAATGTGAGCATAAGTCTGACACAGGTCGGAAGTCTGAACAGCTGACCCACGAGGAATGTCTGTATTTGGTGAAAAATGTCTGTCTTCTGCACCGTGGAGTTCATCACACCTTGTGTGACGCACACCTGGGCCAGCACCCCAAGATCCTCACCCAGAGAGTGGGCAGTGGTGACAAGTGCGTTCAGGCAGTGGCGGGCCTCCCGGGCGCTGGCGTCTGCGCTGGTCTGGGGCTCACACAGTGCAGAACAGAGAGCTCCGCGCTGCTGGAGTCAGTGTTCTGAGGATGAGGCGCGCGATAACCAGACTGAACCGGAAAAGCTCAAAAACTCTCAGTGTGTTTAAGGCTAAAGGGGAAAAAAAAATAGAGCAGGAAAGACTAGCCAGTGTGGTGGGGGCATCTGAGACTGTACTCGGGAAGGCATCCATACACTCGCCCACCCGCCCACGCGTCCACCCACCCCCCGCCCCACGCGTCCATCCATACACCCGCCCACCCATCTATACACCCACCCATCCACCCATCCGTCCATGTAGGTCTTATTTATTTTTCCAGTTAGGTCTAATATTCAGGGAAGCATAGCATCATCTGCTGGAGGCTCCCATACATACTCTTCACCAGGACTTCCGTGTGAGGAAATCATTAAGTGACTATCTAGGAAGAGTATTCCAGGGATGAGGAGCACAGGAGCAAAGGTCCTTGGATGGAAACACACTTGGCAAGTGAGAAAGGGAGAGAGCATCACTGAGACGAAGAGAGCAGATCAAATGGGGCCTTGAGCCTCGCCCTGAGGACTTTATCTCTCTTCCAAATGAGATGGAGCCTGAAGAGTGACAAGGTCTCATTTATGGAGTCTCTCTGACTGCTGCATTGAAACAGACCCAGGGGTCAAGGGCAAAGCAGAGCACTCCACGGGAGGCCAGGGTGGTAGCTGTGGGGTGGCTGGAACCATCAGACTTCGTCTGTCTTGGAGGCAGCACTGACTAGACGGAGGGCAGGGTGGCGTGGAAGGAAAGGAAGGGTGAGGATGCCTGCACGGCTTTGGCTCGCACAGATGAAATTGAGACGGGACCGTTTCCATGAGAAGAAGGAGGGGAAAGGATCTGTGAAGGGGAAGAGCAGAAGTTTTCTGGGGCGCATCGAGTTTGAGACACCAACTCCAACTCTGAACAGAGACTGAGTAACAAGTCAGCCCTTTCTGCTGGGTTTGGGGCCATCAGCAGTTAGACGTTCTCTGAATCACAAGCCAAGAGGGACATGACAAAGGGCAGGGTAGATGGAAAAGATGAGAAGTGGTCTAAGCCCTATGGTGAGAAAGGTACCCAGAGGGGCCAGGGATTTAGCTCAGTGGTTCCGGCGCCTGTCTTGCAAGCACAAGGGCCCGGGTTTGATCCCCAGTAACCACATACCATACTGGGCGTGGAGACTCACCCCAGCAGCAATCAGTACCACATAGCACAGTGCCGGGCGTGGTGGCTCACGCCTGTAATCCCAGCACTCGGGAGGCAGAGGCAGGAGGATTGCTGTGATGTGAGTTGGAGGCTGAGCTCAGGGCCAGCCTGAACCACAAAGTGAGACCCTGTCTCAAAAAAAAAAAGAAAGGTACCCAGGTGAGGAGGGCTGTAGAAGCCAGTTTGCCTGGGGCCTACTTACAAGGAGGTGTTTACTGTCAGCCAGGTGCAGCGGCGACTGTTCAGTTTCATGTTGAGTTAACCTAACCACATCCCCTGGCACCTCTCCCTGGCCTCTGGCCACCACACTTGGTCACACTGATCTCATTCTCAGGGTTTGATGCTCAAGGAGGGTGTGCAGGGCAGGGGGCACACAGTCCTGGGGATGACGGAGACTTGGCTTAGCCGGGCCAGACAGCTTGCTGAGTGTGGGGTTATTGAGTGGGAGATGGTACATCAGAGACAGAAACCACTTGTCTTCAGTCTGGAGACCAGCTGCAGCTGTGCTGCACAGAGCAGGTCACGAGCACTGCTATAGCGGCCTGGAGAGGCCCGGGAAGCTGCCGTTTGCACATAACCCAGCTCTGCAGGGAATGGGCTGGAGTACAGGTGTGTCGGGAGAGGGGTGGAGATGCAGGAGGGTTGGTGGAAGCAAGCACTGTCTTCTCCATCTGCAAGGGAACCTGCCCTCCTGCAGGAGGGCTTGAAAGCTCTGGAAAGCAGAAGGCAGGTTCTGAAAACCCAAGCAGGGTTTGTTGCTTCTGCCTCGTGCTAGTTGCTGAGCCTGGGAGGTCTCATTGCTGCAGTGCTTTTCTGTACAGAGACATAGGCCGCCTTGTCAGGCCTGAGATTTGCCAGCGAGCAGGACATGGCCTTTGTGTGTCCTTTCAGGGTGGAGTTTCCAGGACAGGGAGCTGGTGGAATGGTGGGGGCGCGGGGTGGCGCGGCACGCTGAGGCGGCATTATATAACGTTGACTCACACAGTCAGTTAGTCTTTCAAATCTCTTTCGGTCTTTTTGACTCCATCAGAAAACATATCAGGGAGTGCTGGGCTTCAACACCTTCCTTATCTGTGCGAATCTTCCTTTACAGTGCCGAGAAAGTAAGCTCAGAGCCTTGGGAATCCGACAGGAGCCAGCAGAGGTTGATATTATTGTTTTATTCTCAGTTACTATTTAAGACAAGTGGCAGCTGGCTTTCCAAAATGAATTCCATGAATAATTTAAGTAAAAAAATACAGTGACTCACTTTAAGAGAAAAAATAAAAAATTAATACGCATGTTCTGTGGATACTGCCAAAATCTCAACAGTAGTAGGTGACTGAAATTTTGGGGGAAAAACGGCCCAAGTGAAATGTCACATAGGGTGCATGAAATACAAGGGACTTTAAAACGGTAGAGATTGCCAGCATGGAGAGCAGTGTCGGCGAGGATCTGAACAACTGGCTCTGCCATCTTCCGGTTCCAGAGTTGTGGAAGGAGGTCAGAAGTCCCCTCGCTCCTGCCCACCCTCAGCCACTTTGTTTTTCTCTGTGGAGTCTCACAGACACGCTCTTCATGTGGGTCTGCTCCCAGCTGTGGTGCCTGGCACGCCGCTCTTTCTTTCTCACACACCGCAGCTCTGCGTGGTTTTCTTGACTATAAAAATTTATTTTCTGTTCGTATTTTTATTTTATACTATCTTCTGTTTTCTCTCATCCATATGGAGCTTCATTTGGTAATGCTAGCTCTCCTCTTGCGTATCTTTATTTTTCTTGTTTTTCATATATTTTCTTTTTTATATTTTGTGTACTTTGTTTGACGTAGAACATTTATTTATTGAACTTTATATGTGTTTCTATATAGCTTTTTCCCGAAGAATTCAGTTTAAAACATTTTTCTGTTTTTTTTTTTTTTTTGAGACAAAGTCTTGCTTTGTACTTCAGGCTGCCCCTGAGCTCACTATGTAGCCCTGACTACCTTGAACTCCCAGCAATCCTCCTGCCTCTGCCTTCCGAGTGCTGAGTTACAGATACGAATCACAACACCTGGCACTGCGGTGTGTGGTACTGATTGCTGGTGGGTGTGAGTCACCATGCCCGGTATTGTGGTATGTGGTTACCAGGGATCAAACCCGGGACCTTGTGCTTGCAAAACAGGTGCTTGAACCACTGAGCTAAATCCCCAGCCCTCTAAGTTTTTCTTTTTTAAGAGCATACTGTTCTTATTAATTCTTCATTTTAAATTTCATAGGACATATGTTATTATCATCATTTGATTAAGTACTGGGGATTAAAGCCACGACCTATGCACTCTGCTGTAGTCTCAGTCCTTCTTCAAAAAATTTTTAATAAATTTTAGAGATGAAGTTTCACTAAGGTGCTAAATTGCTCAGATTGGGCTTGAACACGCAATCCTCCAGCTTCAGCCTCCAACAGTTCTGGGATGATAGGCGTGTACCACATGTCTGGCGTGACAGCTTGTCTCCACATGTCCCCTCAATGTCTCGTGTGGTCAGAGGGGAGCTTTACGGAGATGGCTGGGCCAGAGCGTGTGACGCTGGGATTGATTCACGTTGTGATGTTAGGATTAGGGTGCCCCTCTCGGGTGGGAGTGCTCCCTGCCCTACGGGTGGGTAGTCTGGATAGAACGTAAGACACAGAAAGCGGGCTTCCACTGTCACTGCCACTGCGCTACTTTGTTTTTTACTGTCTTTTCCTTCTGCCCACCGTGCACTGTTTCGCCTCTGCCATCCACTCTGCCATGCCACCCTGCCTTGGAGCCAGCTATGGACTGAAACCTAGACAAACTGTGAGCCAAATAAACCTTTCCTCCTTTAACTTTGATTGTTTAAAACATTTTTGTTGTTGTTGTTGTTTTTGAGACAAGATCATGCTATGTTGGCCTTGAACTCACTACGTAGCACAGGTTGGCCTCAAACTTACAGCAATTCTCCTGTCTCAGCCTCCCAAGAGCTGAGATGATCGGCCTGTGCCACCATGACCAGCACCCCCTTTAACTCTGAGTGTCAGATATTTTTTCTTAGCAACAAGAAAAGTAACTAAGAGACCCAGCTATTTTTGTTTTTGTTTGTTTGTTTTGCTTTATCTTCTTTCTGGCTTGTCTTTGTTTCCTGCAAATTGATTTTTTTTCTGCTTATTTTTTGTCTTTTCTCATGCATCTAGTGAGTTATGGTTTTTACTCCATGATTGTGAGAGATTAAAAGTGATCAGAATAGCCAAAAGAATAGAGAAGGGGGTATAGACACTCACATGCCTATGTTTATTGTATATGGCCAAAAGCACTCACAATAACCAAAAGATGGAATCACGGTATGTGTCCATAGCTGGTACGTAGACAAAGGATGGCATCTACATGGAATGAGATCTTATTCAGCTGTTAAAGGAATGGAATTATGATACATGGGTGAGTCTGGACGTATTATATATTATACTAAGAGAAATAAACCAGATACAACAGGACAAGAACTAAATGATTCCTCTTAGATGGAGTACCTAGTACAGGAAGATTCTCAGAGGAGAAGAGGGTGTTATTGTTCAATAGTTACGGAATTTTTGTTTGGTAGGATGAAAAGTTGTAGAAATAGTGGTGATGGTTGCACAGCACTGCGGAAGTGCTTGATGCTCTGAACTAAACTTCACAGTGGCTAAAATGGCAAATTTTATATCACACATATTTGACCACAATAGAAAAGTAAAATTAAATGGCATCCCTGAGCTCATAGGGCTCATGAATGGTAAATTCTAGCAAGGGCCGACCCCTGGAGAGCATGTTAGGAAGGGTCTTACCGAGATCCCCGGGGCGGATCCTGTAAGATCTTCACTGAACCACAGTCCCAGCTGCCGGCTTTTGAGAATAGTGCGGGAAGTGGTGCGTGGTATTCAGAACGGGCCCCACCGAGTCTGCTGCTTTCCGTATGGCTCACGTTTTCACTCGTGCCTGGTGCTCCTTGTCCACAGGATGCCCGTCCTCCCGACCCGCTCCAGAACACCCACGGGGAGGGACGCGGGCGGGGGAGAGCCTGGCCGCCCTGGGGGAAGGGCCCTGAAGCCGTAGTGCGTCCTGGCCGATTTCCAGCCACGCTTGTTTCAGATCTGTCTCCGTCCTCACTTCTTGGTTTCTGCCACCTTCAGATCTTTAGGAGGCCTGAAAACAACAAGATCAAAAACAAACACAAACAAACAAAAACTAAGCTGCGCCTGTGACAACTTACATAGTAGACTTTGCGGATCTGTATTAAAAAAAAGCTTTCATTTTAATGAGACACAATTTGCTTGATGCATGACTTATTTGTGAGCACTTGAAATTTAAAATGAATTCCAGCTCTTTTTTAATAGTTATTTTCTGATTTCATTGAATTCTGGCCAAAGATGTAACCTGACTGAAATCTCTGAAATTTCAAGCAACTTTTTCCTTTCTTCATCTACTGCACGTTCAGCTTTTGTAAATGTTCTTTTGTGTGACTGATTCTTTGAAGGAGGTGAGGGAGATTATTTCGTCCATATTCAAAGCAGGGAAGTAAAGTTGGACTAGAAAAGAACGAGGAAAGACTAGGAGATGATGGCCAGGGCAAGGGCTCCAGTGCGGTATCTTGGGCTCGTGGCCAGATGCACTGTTAACTTGCTGTCTTCCCACCGGAGACTGGAGTAGTTCCTACTTCTCTTGAGGTTGGGAGAACTACGTACATATCATTCAGTAGAAGTGCAGAATCTGACTATCATCACCATCATCTCTATTTTAGTCTTACTCCAGGTTTCGTGATGCATCTTGTCTAGAGGACTCATCCTATTGAAAGCCGTACCTTTACACACTTTCGCAGCTACTCATCTGCCCATCACTTTATATTATATACTGGTCATTTTGCATAGGGGAAATGAAGGCCAGAAACACGACAGTCTCATGTAGTCTAAGTACAGAAGAGCCTCCTGGAACTAGTCCCTAGGAAGGACACTCCAGTTAGGTCATTCAGTTCTTTATTTTTCTATCTATCTATCTGTCTGTCTGTCTATCTATCTATCTATCTATCTATCTATCTATCTATGTTGTGGTACCAGGGGTCAAACTCAGGTTCTTGTGCTTCCCAGACAGGTGCAGTACCACTTGAGCTAAATCCTCATTGAGGGCATATTATAGGTTAGTCTCTTCTCCCTCTGTGATGGAGGTGACATTCAGGACCTTGTATATGCTAAGCACTATGCATACTATCACTGGACTTCAGCCCCAGCTTTTGAGGGTCCATTTTTTTTCAAGTTATTTGCTATTTTTTGGAGCTCAGTTATGCCTTAAATAAAGCAGATGCTAAAAAAAAAATCCTATTGTGTAATCAACAAGAACAAGGAAAATGCTCACAGAGAAGATTAAAGATGGCTTGGTGAATAGAGGCAGCAATGGTGGGCGGCGGCCATTTATTTTATGGTGGAAGTTCCTAAATAAAAGGAGTTATCTGAGCTTCTTAGACTGGGGCCTACCCCTGACAATAATTAGCCTGAGACCCCTCGGAGCCACAGAAGCAGCCAGCATGGAGGGGAGCGGGCAGTGGCTGTCCACTGGTCTGTTCAAAGCCAAGATCTCTCCCTTTTGTGGATGCAAACAGCTGGCATTCTTAAATGGAGGCACTTCACCTACCTTTGAGCTGCATGTCTGGAAGTAGGACAACCCCCGCCCCTCCTTATAGAGCCTGGACTTCATATCCGTCTCCATGAAGCCTGCTTTGGACATCTGTCCTTCACTCGCCATATTCCCATTTTTCTTCTCCTTTCTTCATGGAAGGTGAGGAAATTGTTTAGTTGTTCCTTTCAGCACCATCACCATCTTCTCTCTTTCCCAGCTCTTCCCTTTTCTAGAAAGGGGGGTCAAAAGTTTATTCCTCTACTATCACTATTGCAGAGTTATGACATGAAGAGATATTATAGAAAAATTGGAAAAATAGCACAAAACATTTTCCTATATTCTTCACTCTGCTTCCCTAATGAACTGTTTAACTGAACCATAGTATGATGGTCAACATTAGGACATCAGCACAGGTACAATACTAATAACTGAACAATAGACTTGATTTAAATTTACTTGTTTTATCATTAAGATCCTTCTGTTCTGAGATTCGAAGGAGTTGGGTGTGTTCAGGGCAGTATGGCTGTAGAGGGTCACAGGGTTCAAGTCTGCCCTGCTTTAGTGTTTAGCTGCCATGAGTCCCAGGGTCTTCCAATCTATGACAACTGCCTCAGTCTTGCCTTATTTCCCATGGCCTTGTTAGTATGGAAGAGCAGTGGTCAGCTGCTTTGCAGACTCTTCTTCAAGTGTGACTTTGTTTAATGTTTTTGTGATGAGATTTGGTCGTGTGTCTTTGTAAGGCTGTTTTGGAGATGATGTGCTCTCAGTTTATCATATTAAGGAGATATGATGTCCCTCGGTCTCATGACCTGATTTTTTGTTTAGTTACTGGTATATCTGTGGGGATTTTCTGCTATAAATTTCCTATGTTTCCTTTTGTAATTGATTCATATCTTGGAGGATACACTTTTGGCTACACAGAGACTATTTTTCCTAAAGAAATTGCCTAATGATTTTGATATCCATTGGTAGATCCTGCCTACAATAAATACATCGTTGGGGCTCTAACGATGACTGTATGTTTCTCTTTCCTCATTTATTTATTAATCAGACTTATTTTGTATGAAACAAGCATGTCTTACTGGTATCTGTACTGTAATTATTTATTGCATTAGAATAAGTTCATATGATTTTAATTGTACTATAATTCAATAATATTATTTATTTTGCTGCTAAAAGCATTTCATCTTTGGCCAGTGTGAATTCCTGCAGGGTGCTTTCACACTCCCGGGAGGTAAACGCATCATGTTTGAAGCACTCTCTTACTTTTAGGACAAGGAGTTCCTGAACCTGCTGTGGTCTTCTCGCCTAAACTTAGACTCAGCTGTCTCTTCAAGGACCCTTGTCTCTCGTTGCAGAATGACATGCAGGAGCCACACTGGGTGTTAGATTTGATTATTGCTATAGAAAACACTGATAAAAGACATTTTGTCTCCCACAGTGTTTTATTTTCTGAGGACAAGTGTGGCTCTGTGGGCACCTACGGAGCAAGCGTGTGGCCCTAGGTGTGATCTCAGCACCTCCTACTCCCACTCCTTTGTTCCCACCTGTCGTGGGAATTCTGGGACTTCTGGAAAACTGTATGATCACAGCCAAATCACCCGGATACCTCAGTGAGGGACACGAGGACTGGAAGTTAGTACAGTCCTTGGTTCAAAGGCAAACTTTCCTGGATTACAGGACTACTACGGTTTAGATCTAGAATGTCCCCCCAAATTATCACGCAGTTGAAGGTAGGGCTTGGGGTGTGGACTGGGTCATGGAACATGACACTCCTCAGTGATGAGCTCAGCAGCTGAGTGTGCTGGAGCGGTGAGGTCTGGCTAGAGGAGTGTCCCTGTGGGAGTGATCTGAAAGGACGTGTCGTCTTTCTCTCTGCTTCCTGGTAGCCATGATGTGAGCAGTTTCCTCTGCCAGGCCCTTCCACTGCGCCCTCCTGCTTAGAGCCTCAACACGCTGTGAGCCAAAACAAACCTTTCCTCCTTTAAAGAGTGGGTTTTGGGAACTGTGTCTCAGTGACGAGAGTGTAACTAAGACAGATTTGGCCAGAGAAATAGGGTCATTATTATCGCACTGGCATGTGGGCAGAATTTGGAGAGTTTGGAAATGCCAGACCTCTAGAGAGAGAAAAGCCCTAGAATGCTGTAAGTGCAGAAAGCAAAGATTGATGGGAGGTTCTGGTTAGAGCTCAGAGGACAGAATGCTGACAGGAAAATGGCACTGAGGAGATTCCAATGGGAACAAGGACTTCATTGCCAGTTGAACTTGAGGGCGTGTGTTTTATCCTCTGGAAGAAAGTTGGCTTCCGTTTTTCCCGTGTCCTGAAACTTTGCAGGAGACTGAGATGAAGAGAAGAAAGCCTAACTTGGTGAAGGAAACTTCAAAGTAGTCCAGTTCTGGTTGTTGCATAGATGCTGTTCACTGCTTTTGCCAGATTTAGAGAATGAAGAACAGTGTGAGGTAGAGCTGAGTAACGTGAAGTGTGTCGGAAGGAGAGCACCTACAAAATCGGGGCCTGTAAAATTAGGGCACAAAAGAGTTCAGCTGATGAACATATTAGCATTAAAAAGAAGCCAGTACATTGCATCAGGACAAGGGGAAATATACTTTGAGGGCATCTCAGACAAGACTCCACCCTTCCCAGGTTCAAAGGTAGAAAAGTGAAAGATTTTGGGTTTTTTAAAAAATTCAAATCTATATCGATACATTATATATACATGTGATAGTCACTCTCAGCATTGAGAATTTGTACCAGCATATGATATGACATGACTTGATTCTGCATTTTGTTTTGAGAAGATAGCCTCAGCGATCCCAACTCATTCGAGTCCAAGTAGGAAAGTTTTCAGAAGTTCAGCCATCCAGGACTCAAGCTGCTACAGCCGTAAGGCAAGGGGGATCGAACACTGCTCAAGCGAATGCTGGACCTTGGCATCACCCATGCAGACTGATTTTAGGAGAATACAGAACATAAGAGTTGTGGGGTCAGAGAAGCTTCCACCCAGATGGCAGAAAAAGGCCTGAGGAGCCCTCAGGTCTCCCAAGAGGGCAGTGTGTTAAGTCAGGAGAGTGAGATGCTCAAAGTGTGGAGATCCAAGGAGCTGGAACTTCTGAGGAAAGCCACAGCAGAGCCAAGCTGAAAGAGTATGAGGGCTGTGGTCCACATCCGTCGGAACTCACACCTTGACACAACTTGCCCTGGGTGCTGGACTTGGAACTAGAGAATGTAATATTTGTCCTGTTTTCAGTCTTGCTTTGGTTCCATTCCTGTTTATCACTCTGTCTGTCCCTTTTGTGATGGGGAAGTTTACCCTGTACTGTTGTATGTTGAAAGTGTTCAATGTTCTTTTAAAAATTATTTTCAAGGGGCTCATGGCTAAGTTTCCTTTGAGTCTCAGAGGAGACTTTGCACATGGACATTTCAGAAATGCTGGAATTGTCAAAACTTGGACAACTCTTAGAGGAAATGGACTGAATCAATTTTGCTTAAAGGGATGTGTAGGAGTCTGTTGGAGGTTAGGGGAAGAATGTTAGCATTTACATCTAGAGTCCTCCTCCCGGTTCTCACGCACTCAGAAGCAGAGCTTGCGGAAGACAGTTGTATGGTGGAGGCACTATGTTCACCAGGAGATTCGACCAGTGCTGAGCTCAGCCACTCTGTATGCAGTTAGCAGGTGGGGCTTGGTTAGAGCTGGGCCACTGCTGGAATAACCTGGCAGAGTGCATCTCTCTTCTATCTGGGCTTCCTAGTTGCTTTCTTCTGCTTTCGCCTCTGCCTTTCTTGCCTTGGAGCCAGCTGACTGTGCATCAAATTCTCTGAAAACTGTGAGCCAAAATAAACTTCTCCTCCTTTGAGTCGTGGGTGTTGAATATCATCTCTCAACAACGAGAGGGTGACTAACAAGGAGGATGGAGATGAGGTAACACGGCACGAAGTGGGTCATCCTGTGGAGAAGGCCCCAAATAGCCTTGGCTGTGGGCAGGCGTGACCTCAGGGGCCACAAGGGGACTTTGGAGAGGAAGTAGGTGGTCACTAGTAACGGCTCCCACACTTCCTCAAGGCCAAATCTGCGCGCCATCCAGTCTTCTCACATTGCAAAAGCATGAAGCGTTTTGAGTATTGAGAACAGAATATTGGCAAAACTGTCTAGGGAGCCCTGGAATAACTTCAGCCACGACGGATGGATGCCCATTTCCTAAAATGTGTTCCCGTGCAGAAATCTGTCCCAGCCTTTACCTCCTCCTACAATCTCTTCATTTAAATGATCTCTTTTCTTTGTTCTTAAGTGTATTGGATCAGCTCCATTCTCTCCTGATAATCTGCAGTTCCTTCCTGTGACTTTTAATTACTTTCCCAAATCCTAAACTTTTAAACATGTCGATGCTGGTAAGAGCATGCGTATCCTGGGGAGCAAGGTCAAGGCCAAGAACATACCCCACATTTATCAAGGGGGTCACTGCCAGCTTCACAGAACGGGAGGGGAGGTGCAGGGGGAGGGAGAGGGGAAGTGGGAAGCAGGTAGCGTTAGAACAATAGCCACCGTCTGGGCTGCTAGCGTGGCTCCCCCTCCCATGGTCTTGAGTCACTGGAGGCCCCTGCAGGTGCTCTGGATGCCGGTGTCTTGGGCATCTTAATGATGCACCAGCTGCGCAAGGGTTTTCTACCGCGTCAAGGCTCGGGCTCTTTGAAAAGCACACTGCACCTGGAGACTAGGACAGCACATTAGTCCGTGTGGCTCTGTTAGAAGGAGCTGGCTCTCTGACTAATCAAGCATTCACATGAATAGCAGAGGACAGGGGTCTCCCACTTGGCATTTGTAATGGCAAATCATGTCTGGGACAGATGTTAGGATTCTGGGCACAGGGCAAGTCCTGGGGTAAGTGGACCAGCCAGCTATCATTTATTTATGCTTTCAAAGGTCTTTGGAAGCACAGATAACAATGGGGGATGCAGGAGAGTCTGTCATGTATTAATAAACAGGAAGCTTGATCACAGGAGGAGGGTTGCCTCTGGGCTGGGTCGCAGGGGACTAATGGGCTCCCTGGAGCTCCAGGCCAGGGGCTGCTTAATGACTTATTAGTGAGGTTACCAAGGAGGGAGACAGTATTTTCCCATCTCTTTTGGCCACCTGTGTCGGAAAAACTTAAAGGTATTTCATTAGTGAGTTTTTCTTTTCAAAGAAGGCAGACTCTGTTTTTCCAGGGACGGACCTAGAATATACATAACTGCATGCTGTAGTTTTTAAGTGAATTAATGAAAATATTTATTGAATGCCTAGGAAGTATTAGACACTGTGCCAGGCACTGGGAAAACAAACTCTAGAACAATGGTTCCTCGAGTGTAGGTCACAGTCTTCCCAAGACTTCAGGTCCAGGACAGAGTTAACGCAAGACCACTGCATCGATGCATCTACGAGGCCTGTGGTCTTTTTAAGTATTTGTGTGCTCAGACTGAGAGTGAAAATTAGGCATGACGCATTTCTTAAGGGGCTATGGACTGATAGGACAGGGGAAAAAAAACCCAAAAAAGTACCATGCAGGGCAAGAAGACACATTTTAGTACGACAAAAGCAGAAGCACTTAAGATAATGGTAATGTGGGCTGGAGTTTCTGAAGGTCATGAGGAACCCGTGTGAGGTTTTGTAGAGAGGATGGGATAGGGTAGGTCTCTAGAGGAAGCCAAAGAGTTAAGTCGATAGGATAGCTGACAGGAAACCATGGAAGGATTTGTTTCCTGGGGCTGTGAGCATAAAATGACCGACAGGGTGCCCACTACAGCGGCCATGCGTTGTTATGTAGCGCTGGGGAATGGAAACCATGTCCCCCTGAAGCTCTGGGTGGACCCTTCCTGGCTTTTTCCTGGCTTCTCCTGGTGGGTGTCGGTCCTGGACATTCACTGGCTGGTGGCTCCTTCACTTCAGGCCGACTCCACACTCTGGTCATCTGACCTTACCAGGACATCAGGCCTGCTTGTGTGCATCCTGGGGCTCCGTGATGGCTTCATCTCAACACATGACATCTGCAATGGCTCTGTTTCCAAGCAAGACCACAGTTGAGGTGCTGGTGTTAAGAACTCAGGATATCTCTTGGGGGTACACTGTGTGCCCCACAAAGGCGAACTGGTGAAAGTTGGATGTTGGTAAAGGAAGTCTGAATGGCAAATACTAATCATTGAAATACTAATCTTGGAAGGGGTGGAATGTGGGGTGATATCAGGATGTGAATGGACAGTTCAGCTTGACCCAGGGGATTTTTATGGATGAAATGACTACAGAAGAGGAAACTTAAAGAATAGTCATAGGTAGAATGTAGGTTGTAAATGTATGTGATTAAAAGAATAATGCTGTGATGTACATCTAATAAATCTTAGTAAGCATTCCATTTGGAAGGAAAGGAATAATTTCTTGTACAGCTAGGGGGTCTGTGAAGTGCGGATTCACAGGATGTAGAGCTTAGATCATGGGTGAGACTTCCAGGAAGCTGTGCTTGTGCGCTTTCCCTCGATACAAGTTAGAGTCCTGGAGTCGTTGCCTCGCTCTCGGGTGACTTTTTTAGTTTTGATGTCAAGCGTCAGTGCTAGGATCTCATTTTGTTATGTACGGCTTTGTCCAACAGCAGTGAGACTTCCATCCTAATAAGATTTGTCTGGTGACACTGGTAACAGTGCAGAAGGGTTTTCTGTGATCATTTTCTCCATGAGAACGAGCTAAAAGTGCCATAAGAGTTGGGATGCAGATGGATTTTTCAGGGTGGCCCAACATTCCTGTTTCCAAGCTATTCTTATTTCTACCTCCATACTTTTAGAATTTTCACTCGGGATTGGAAGCAAGATGCTTTTAGATCCCCCAATACTCGGCATGAATGCTTTCTCAAAACAGATTATCGGCAAACATCTCAAAGTCACTTTATAACCTTTCTGTACTCCAAATTGGTGCAATGTCAAGGTTCTCAGAGCTTTCTTTTCACCTGAGATCTTTAAATGTTTTCTAACTCCTTTGGTTAAATCTTGCTGAAACTAGGCTAACTGGTGTTTCTCCCTGAGCTGTTGGATTATCCCTGGGAGACCCCGCTGGTCCTGTTAGACCTTAGACTCGCTGAGCCTCTTCAGGGGAGGGCAGTGGTGTGGGCATTGAGGATCTGTTTGATTTTTACTGGGTGGAAACAATGAACTTGGCACTGGGGCTAGACAGTCGATGGGCCTCTGGGGAACTTCAACTCAGCCGGCTGGAAGCGCAGAAAAGATTTCAAGATTGGCAAGTTCATCTGAAATGGAAGTTCACATGTGTGCTCAGGGCCAGGTCTCAGCGTGTGCAAGAGACAGAGGAAAACCATGTGTGAGGGGAAGAGGAGCTCCGCAGTGGTCAGCCTCGGCGCCCCGCGGCCTGCATTTGGAATCTGCCTTTACATCCGCCCCTTTGACACAATTAGCTCAGAGGCTGATGAAAACATACTTCCTCGTCTTCCACCAGCGCTTTCAAAGAGAAACAGTGGGCCCAGAACATCACTGTGATGTTTGGGAAAAAGACTGCAGAGCTAAACACAATGGGTCAGGAAGTGTGGGGCCATGTCCAACCCACAGAAATAACTGTGGCAGCAGGAAAATCATAACCAAGAAAGATTCCTGCCCTTCATTCAACGCTTTTTAAGCAGGCCTGTTAAGTCACATCTTTGACTCACTAATAAGAGAGTGAGTCTCATCTCAGAAAAATGGAAATACATTTATTCAGGTGAAATTGCTGTGGACCAGAGGTACTAGATTGTTTTAAAAATAAACATTTTGCTCAGGTTTAACCACTAGACCTCCTTTTGAAGTCACATCGGATGCATCTCCTGAGATGAGGGTGTTTGAACTTGCAGCCCACCCGGGTCCCCCAACCACGACTATGCACTGGAGAGGAAGGCCTTGCTTTCCTCGGCACCGTTAAACCACAGCACGCTTCCTGGGTGAACGTGTCACCTGGGGCGACTGCGTGGAGACTGTCCAGACTTTACCTGGGGCTTCTATTGAGTAGGATCAGTACGAGAAGAGCTGCTAAGAACGACATGAAACAAGACCTATACTTACAACTGTTGGGACAAGACGAATCACAGGATCTAAGCAAGTGGCATATTCAAAAAGAAACAGGAGTGCGACAGATCAAAGCAAATGGCTGTGCTTTGTGTGCTTGGGGAGATGAGCAGATATCGGAAAGCAGCCTCCTTGCTGTGCCAAGCCTAGGGGTGGCCACAGTAGCACCACTGGGCAGTGGAGTCAGAGCTCTAGAGAGAACCATCAGAACGGGCTTGCTGGGGGGCCCCCACGGAGGCTCCCCAACATCGTGCAGCGGGGTTCATGGGGGTTGCCGAGGGTGGTGAGGCG